>JAVCKT010009388.1:0-26472 GCA_032273925.1 Rhynchotus rufescens | reverse complement strand
TGTCCGTGAAGATGGAGATTAGTGCTGGAATAATCAACGTATGTGATAAAAACAAACAAACCAACAGGAAGAAAAGAATTTACTAGAGAAAATATTGGAACTGAGGGGGAAAAAAAAAAGAGTCTAGCTCTGTAAAATTATATACTCTCTTTTAAATAGAACTAATGCTTATAGAATTTAACAGGGTTGTGAAGTATGTTGTTATACATTTGAACATTAGTATCTTCCTTCCCCTCTCTCTCTTTGCAAAAGTTAATGAGGTTTTGTTTTTTTTTTTTCCCCCTTGCACCTTCCTACTCATCATATGAAGTGTCGAAACCGACTTCCCAGCTGGCAATTGGGAATCTCACATTTAATCCTGCGCCGTCCGCTCGCTGGCCCCTTATTCCAGCTGATGGGTGGTGGTGGTTCCCTGGGGACTGGTGTCTGTGTCCAGCTTCTTGCAGGATCTGAGAAAAAGGGTTCAAGACAGAGGATAACATAGTTGGGAAAACAGGTTTTGGAAAGCAGAAGATTGCCGGCAGGAACCACATCACCCTGAAATCTCCAATTCCCAGTGGCTGTAATTCTGTCGTAATTCCATTTTAGATTCTTTTAAACTCGTTATAAGCTCTTGGAGATGAGACAGTTTACAGATGACACTCCATACACTCATCTGGGGATTATCCTAACTCCAGAGATTATCATTAGCTAAGGTAGTAATTCTGAAATGAATGATACATAAAACATGCCAGGAGCCACGTGCCTTTTCATATACTGTGTCTTTAGAAAAGAACAAGAAGGAGCGTTTGAAGTTGGCAGCTGAAGTCAGGTACGGTGGGTACATGCGGAGATTCCTCCAAGGCCAAACATGTAACCAATTTTGTTCCATAAAAACAGGCTAAATAAAACAAAGCCTCTCTGGTTGCCCCGAAGTGGTTAGAAAGATCATCTGTTTCATCATCATGCAATACTAATATTAGGTGAAATCTGGAAATTAGCATATAATTGCCTAGGGAAATTTGAAATTTATGTGATATCAGAGCTTTTTTTGCCTTTTTTTAGTAGCAGGAAATTTGTACAAATGTTCTGTTTCTGTGATGGGACAGGAATGTAAAAGATTGCAAAATACAGTAGTGGTGATATTTGAAAGCCTTTTCAAGAATGCTCTGTTACGTGCTTGCCTAAGCAGAGAAGGATCAGTGCACAGTAGTCCGTGACAGTACCTGTTTGTACAGAACCTCAATTCAAAGACTAAAGCAGTTATTTCCTTCTGTTAGCTTTTGGAGTTAACATGCATGATTTAATAAATGTGTTTTGCTTTCCCAAGAGAGATATCAAACAGTACTAAGTGTTTCAGTGGTATTTCCTTAGGAAGTCAAAATGTTATTCTGTATGTAGAGTCGTGTTGCTTAATTTCCAGACACTAAGAGCTAAGTTAGGCAGAAAAGAAAGGGAAAAATACACCAGTTTTTGGCATTTGAGGATCAGAGAAAAAGAAATCTTCATAGAAAAAAAAAAAAAGAGAAGAGTGTTATCTTTTTATCCCCTTTTCCCTTCAATACCTGCCATGCAGTTTTCTCATAAATGCAAACATCCTTCACAATCTGTTTAAAAAACCACAAATACATCACTCAGAGGAATATTTAAGGAACCATCAGGAGGGAAGAAACTCATTGGTTTAATGGAATGCTGTCAAGGAAAATCAGCATCACAAACGACACAGGGGCAGAATTGATACTTTTGCACTGACATGTTAAAAGAAAATCCCATGCATTATTTAGAAAACCCAGAAATCTGTCAGCTGTATGATTGCCGAGTTAGCAGAAGCAGGAGGATGCTGCTCAAGTTGAAAAGAAACGCGTAGGCACAGATCCATATTGTAACCTTTCATGTTCTCCACCCACCATGAATACCCAGCTATTACACGGTCAGCATTTTTTAGTTTTTCTCTTTTAAAATTTTCAAGTGCTCGAAAAGTCAAAAGAGGTAGATCTTTTATTCTAAAAAGCAGGATGCCGAGGCTGTTATTTTGTTGTAAGAATAAAAACGGTAAGACCGGAGAACAGATTTTTTAAACCCTAGGAATGCCATGCAGACGTCGCGAAGTCATTTTTCCCGTTGTTAAAGCAAGTACTTTTTACATGTTATACGAGCAGACAGTTGTTGTTTCAAAGGTGATTATTTTATCTAAGCAACTCAAAACATTCATGGCATTTCAAAAATAGGACCAGCCAAAACTGCTATTGGTATTTTTAGAACCAGTTGAAAAGCTAGTGAAGCGTGCGCTTCATTTTCTTTATTTGTCCTTTTGCCAGGAGGAATATATAGAGTCTTGAAATAAGACAGCGTTTAATGTATTTCGGTTTTCTGAGGCAGCCTATCCAAAAGCTAAGCTTGTTTGAGTCCAACCGTAGCAGATATGTGAAAACATTTCATCCAAATTGAGACATCTGTGCTATTTCTTTCAGTGGGCGCCTGCCTTGGACTTGCAAAGTGTGAAGATATTTATGTTGTAAATTGGGCATATCGTATAGAGAGGTGTGAGGTACAACCAGTCCGCGACCGGGGAACTGAACTGCCAGCCCGTGGCCAAGCAGGGGGATGGCTGGAAGGAGGATGGTGTTTGGATGTGCTGTTGTGTTTGGATGTGCGTGCGGGTGGCCCTGGGCCTGCCTCAGTTGCAGGTGCTGTGGCGTGCGGCATGTGGGACGAGCTCTGGGAATGGGCGGGAAGACACGTAGTAGTAGCGTGGTGCTGAAGCCATCCCAGACCATCACCTCGAGGTCTGAAACCATCCCAGACCATCTCCTCGAAGTCTGAAACCACCCCAAGCCATCGCCTCGAGGTCTGAAACCATCCCAGACCATCTCCTCGAAGTCTGAAACCACCCCAAGCCATTGCCTTGAGGTCTGAAACCATCCCAGACCATCTCCTCGAGGTCTGAAACCACCCCAAGCCATCTCCTTGAGGTCTGAAACCATCCCAGACCATCTCCTTGAGGTCTGAAACCATCCCAGACCATCTCCTTTAGTTCTGAAACCATCCCAGACCATCTCCTTGAGGTCTGAAACCATCCCAGACCATCTCCTTGCAGTCTGAAACCCTCCAGACCATCTCCTCGAGGTCAGAGAGGAGAGAGCAGTTCCCCACATAGGGAACCCGCTCCCCGGGGGTGCCGGAGGAGGCGGTGGGCCTGGCCTTGCGGCGGCGGCACCCGCGTGCGTGGGGCCGGAGCCGCCCTCCTCGCGCCGCCCGAAGCCACGCGGCTCGCGGCCCACGTGATTCTGCCCTTGTCCTTCCTTGCCATATTTCTGCGGTCACCAAATGACGCAGAGCAAGGTATGCCCTGCAGAGACCTGGAGGGGTCCACCTAGAACCAAGAACAGACAATTCTAGAGGAAAAAATAGATGCGGCGCTTTCTTTTTGAAGACCCAACTTCTGAAAAATGAACGGGGACGGGGTTAGTTGATAGTTTGCTTGAGCTGGAGCTTGCCTGTACGTTCTGCTGGAGGATTCCTCCCCGAGAATTGTAGTGTGCTCTAGAGAGCCACCGGCTTTGCGCAGCACACAGGGGTTTGGGGCTTTTTATATCTGTAAGCGATTCTAAATAAAGTCCCGTTTCCGCTAGATTCTTAAGGAGCTACATATTTAATGACTGCAAGTGCTTTAATTGGCTTTTTACATGTATTCTTGTTAAATATGAACTTAAATACTTTATAGTTAAATATCTTTCATTCACGAGGAAATGCTGGTTCATCAGATGATATTTATGTGTTTGACTAGATTGAGAACCAACTTGAAGAAATGTGAAATCATTCTCGTTGGAGTTTTAAGATGCATAAGCGAAATATAACTTTAATAACTTCTAAAAGCTAAAATTTTCTGTGCTTTTCTCTGTAAACTCTGTGGCATCTTTTCCTTAGAGAGGGATTTCTCCATTTCTGATTTTTGGCCCTCAGCTGGTGATAATTTTAATACAGATTTCTATAAACTTTTACTTGCATTAGTCAGTGTAATGTATCTTAAAGATCAAACAAATTTAGGTATTATTTCATATAGACTTCATTTTAGAAAATTTTTATTAAATGTCTAAGACCTGGTTTGTGATTTTTTTTGGCTTTTTTGATGGGTAAGTGTATATTTTTTCATGGATGCATTACAAATGCTAAATGCTTCTGAATGGAGAATATATATGCTTCTAAGTTTATATTTCAGGAGTTAAACATATCACACAATCTGTTTCCTTAGTGTATTTTGGCTGTTAACTTATTTGAAGCCTGAGAGCTGATGTTCCTTTTTCCAAGAGCATAAAGTATGTTTTTTTTTTTTAATAAAGACAGAATTCATGAGGATGAATTTTAAGTTTTGCTAGAACAAATTTAATATAGAAAATCAAGATTCATATCTGTACAAAAATAAATCCCTCTTCTCTCAACCCCCCACAAGTACCTCCAGGTACACGCTGTGTAATCATAAACAACCTCTCTAGATTCTTGCCCTATCTACTCTCAGAATTAAGTGCAGCAAAAGATAAACTAATGACAAAATGCAAATGGTATGGCTAAACTGCTTAGAATTGAGAGAGCTTTCACATTTTCACATGTCTGTCACCTTTCAGATCCTTTACAAATTTATAGTCTCAGAGTGCAGAGGTCTAAATCTTCAAAGCTTGAAAAACAGAGGTGCAGCATGAACTAATCTTCATTTTTTCCCCTATCTTCTTACAGCAGCACTAATGGAAATGTATTTTGTTTAATGACTCTGAAATCCTGTTTGTAATTAGATGTGGGAATTGGTCTTACTTTGTAACAGATGATACTGGAATAATAATATGAGAGATGCTACGCTGAGACCACTATCCTCCTAAATCTATATCATTTTTCATTTTATTGACAGGAAATGTGTTCCTGGAACAAAGAGATTGATTTTAAAGAGTAGAAAACTAATGTCTAGTAAAAACTCAAATGAAAACATTTTAGCATTACTTTAAGTATGTCACAGGAGTACATTAACCTTTTCACTTTATTTTTAATTTTAGTAAACAATCTTCTTATGACTGTTGCTTTGTCGGTGATACGATCTTTGAATTAATGCACCAAAAGGTAGGGAACTTTAATTAATGACAGGGTGCATACAATTAAAATGCATATCATATTTCAGAAGGATTATTCAAAATAATTAATTTTGTCCGTTAAAACAGTTTTACAGTCGCAAATGAAGTAATTAGGAGTGGGCAGCGACCGTGTGAGCGCAGGCTGAGCTCAGGCAGCCAGTCCCTTCAGAGCATTAGTCGTCTGCGCTCGGTTTTGGTGTCGTAAATCACTGTGGCCACTGTTGGGCCAAGGCTGCGTTTATTCCTGGGTGATCATTTCCACACTTGTTTGTGGCAGCAGGTATTAGCAGTCAATGTTGAAGGGCTGGAGGAGAGTGGGTTGCTCAGAAATGTCCTCCTTGACACGAGGTCCTCTGCAAGGGGACACTACCTTCCACGCCACCGTGGGAGGAAAGCTCCTCAGAAACGTGCCAAGTTTAGGACTTTCGGTGTAAATTGGTATTAAGTCAAATACCGGTTAGATGCGCTGCACTTCCAAGGGAAAAATCATTCCAGGTTAGGCTTTGGAGGAGATTCCTGCAACCCGCCCAGGCAGGGGAGCTGCTCTCTCTGCAGGCGGGCAGCGGAAGGGCGGGAGGGCCGCGATTCCCCCTCGGATCTGGCCTGCTGGTGGGGATGGAAAGGAAAGCAGAAAAGGGAAGGAAAACGAGTGGGTCCAGATCCACCTCTCTGAAATTAGTTTGCATTTTATGTTAGACCCTTGCTGGATAAATGCAAAACTGGAGCTGAGACCTTGAACCGTCAGTACATGACAGCTGAACTCTGGTAATTGGGGATGCAAAAAATGCTGAGAAACGTGTCCATTTCTCCCGAGGGATTCACAGATTTTCTACAGTGCTACCAAAGAGCAAGGAGAGTAAAGAACCATACGCCCAGTAAATGTCCTTGCATCTATCAAGTTTCAACAAAATCTTGTTCACCTATAATTTAACACAATATAACGTTTGTTTGTTTGAATACTGTGGTGTATCATCATGCTTAAGCAATGCATTTTTAATTTCTACTTCTAGCAAGTAAAGAAAAAGGCAAAACTAGTAATTATATAAACAGGGAAAAGCATGTCTTGGTCTTAGTTACCTTTACTAATGGAGTCAACTTCAGCCTCCCATTAGTGATATTTTAACAATTAAAGGGCACTTTAGTATTTTAATTACATTTTAAAGTTTAGAACGTTCTTGTTAAGGCATATCTAAGGTACGATGAAACCTGGCACATTCCCTTTGATGCAGGCTGCATGCTGAGAGTGCCCCAAAGGATGTCAGTGATAGTGATACAGCTGCCAGCAGCAGGAGTCTCCTGAATTACAATTTTAATCAGATTGAAAAAATGCACTAACATTCAGTTAATTTATGTTTGTGGTAAGAAATGTTTGTAATGTGGTTACTTGGGAGTAGTATCCAAAGAATATTTAAAAAATGTGTTTTTGTTAAGGATTCAGTACTAGATTTTTGCAGGGTGCCCTAAACAGACATTTTTGCCACTGAAATTCAGTAGCAGTTTTTCTTGCAACAGTTGGTGCTGTTTAAATGTCTAGCTGATTTGTGAATTTGATAAGACAGAAGTGATAGTGGTCTCAGCTAATTCTGCCTTACTTGCACCCACAAAGCAAGAGATATTTCTTAGTTCTGGAATACAAACTGTACGAGTAAACAGGACATAAAAAGATCCAAAGCCTTATTAATTTTTATAGGAGACCTTGGCTGTCTTGAATAATTATATTTGAGCTGTGTTTTCCTTTTTTAGGGTCTTAATCCATAAGAGAATCAGGTATATGCATTTATTTCTGTGATTTTAAAAGTAAGCATATGACAGTTTTGCATAATAGGTTATGCTTTCTGCTCTATTTTCTGTTTAAAAAAACTGGAATCCAAAACTGAGAGTGACATTTTGGTAGAATTTTAACAAGTACACTCATTACCAAATTAAAAATAGATACAGGTGGGTAGTCTGTGTTTTTGGCTCCTTTTTGAAAAAAATATCCTAGCTGTACACAAGCAGCAGCAATTTATCAGATCAGTTCTAGTTACAGTTTGAAAGGAAAAGCAGTGTTGTCTATGACGAAGAGTGAATGTATCTTTATTACCAAAGGGAGAGTTTTAGATATTTTTAAGTTATTGGATTGTGCAACACCTTTTTCTCAAATTAAATTCTCGTTCTTAATTTCTTAAAAGCTTAATTTATACTAGTAAGATCATCAGAAAATATTAAAGCTTTGGCCAGCTAGTAAAGCTATTGAAAAGAAAATTTTATTGGCATCACAAAATTGAAACTACTGTTTGTTCCTACTGTATAAGGAAAAAGCCAGAGATTTTTATGACATTGCGACTGTAGTCCTAAGAAGGGATTTATTATCTTGGAAATGTATTTAATACTGTTTTATCTGGTGCTTCTCGTAATTGCTGTCTATTGTAAGGTGGCCATTTTGTGTATTTATTTTCTCAAACTGATGCTTTTGAAGTGAGGAACAGCTGGTGGCTCTTCCTGAACCAGTCTTGTAGTTTAAGACCGTGATGTAAGATACTGATCTATGGGCATCCTAGGTTGTATCGTGGATGGAGATCAGATGCTGCAGTGTACAAGGTCTCGTTCATGGTTTAGTTGTGGCTGTGTGGGACAGAACAGGCCAGTTTACCTGCAGTTTGACCCTGCCTCTGGATCTGCAGTTTGTAGTGTCTGAAACCAAAGAGGAACAAGACCTGAACCCTTGATCCTGTGTCCCTGCTCCGTGTGAAGCACAAGTCCTGCCAACATCCCTTCTGACAGATGGATGTCCCGTTCAGTTTTAGAGCCTTCACAGGCTTACGAATAAGCCTTTTGCTAATGTTTAACCTAAATTTTCTGCGCTATAGTCTGATCCCCAATGGCTCTTGTTCGGACCACTGTTGGTATGGAGACCAATTGGTTACCCCCTTTTTGACTGATCTTGTCTTCTATCTAGTGAACACTAACCTTGAGTCTCCTATCTGTCCTTCCCTTTCCACATTAAATAAGCCTGCTATTTTAGACTTTCCTTACACTCTTGATTTTCTAGGTCTCTGGAGAGCTCTCACTGTTCTCTGCCATTCTCTACGTGATTCATATCCTTATGGAACTCAGGTATCCAGGGCCATCCCTGTGCTATGCAGAGCTGTGACGACAGGATAGAGCAAAGAGTTTCTCCAAGAGCTGTCCTCTGTATACATTTCCTGAAAGCATCAGGCTTGTTTCCTTGAAGCATCAGTCCTGTGTTCATCTACAGTCTACCATAACCTCCAGATGTCTCTTTTTTTCCCCCTCAGGAGAGCTGTATAAGCTGTAAACATCCAACTCGGTCGGTGAGGGTGGCTATTGCTGTTATTTCATCTGACTGAATTTTCACTTTATATCTGAATCATTTTCACATTGTATCAGTTTTTAATGTCCACAAAAGTATAGATAATTTTTGAGGAAGATGCAGCGTTTGGGATGAATAGATGAATTTTGCAATATATTTTTACTATGTTGAGCTAGACATGTTACGTCTGCCATTCAGTGTGAAGCATTTCGTTCCAACAAAGAGTTTGACTACTTTTTAGTTCATACCGTATTTGACTGAAAGCTAATTAAAATAGGTAGCTGAGACGGTGAAAACGAGCATTTCCTATTCGGAGCATTTGCATTTCTTTTAACTGTAGAGAGCTAGCTACTGTTAATTTTTTTGTTGCATATTTTCTATGTTTACAGTAAATTTGACAAAAATAACCCCTTTTCAACATGGCATCAGTAGCAGAGCTGTTCTGCCCTCATTATTATATTCATGCACTTTTATCACCAAGGCAAGACATAAATGTTGAGCTTGCCTTTAAGATCAGACATGCATTGATACTTAAAACCTAGAAGATTGAGCGTCTTGTTGTGACTATTCTGCTTTTGTACAATATACAAATGCAAATAGATTCTTCTTTTTGAGGAGATACTTGAGGAGACTGCTATAAGGATGGGGACAAAATTCTTCTTTGGGACTTGTGAAAATTCCAGAATTCCTCTATGATATCTGTAAATTCAATTATTGATATTATGGGACATAACAGACTGAATTTTTCCTGTTCTCTGGAAGACAGATAATATTACTTAAATGATGATTATGCAATTTCTAGTATTTTAAATAGATATTGGAAAAATAGGAGGAAGTGTCTAAGTGTAAACTGCTCTTGTTGTCCTATTTTGTGATTGATTGTCTCCAATAATTTGCTATTAGGAGTTTTTTGGCATTTGATCCCCAAGTAATACCTTCTCTCATTTGCAGCAGCTCTCGTATTCAGCTATAAGGAGTAAGATTGTTTAGTTTATTTTATAAATACCAAGTTTATCTGGATATAGACTATGTTTTAAATAACACTCCTGTATTAGTGGAAGATTGAACTTTAGTAGGACAGTATTACTTAAACAGAGGAACATTTGGGCAAATCATGTAGGCATCTGATATTTAGGAGGTTAATCTCTAATGAGACCCTATGAATTTTAATTCTGTGATTTTGTGAGGAATTATTTTCCTTGCCTGTTGCTAGCAACTGATACTCATTTTTTTTTTCTAACAGCTCTTTATTCTTTGAAACTGCCTAGAATAATTACAGCCTAAATCCTGCGTCTCTACTGCATAAATGGCAAGAGAGGTAGCCCTGAATCTTCAGTTTGGATTAAAAAAATCTTTTATGTATTGGATGCAGTTGTGGCACTGAAATAAATGGTTGGTACAGTTATACAACATCTTGCCTTCAAAATTTAATCATCTACAAATGCCATTTATTTTTCATAAGCTCCCTCCCTTTTAACATGATTCATTAAATACCTTCTTTTTTTTTTTTCCCCTGCTGGTTTTTTTCCTTCTATTTTAGGTTTGGATGCAAGGGAATGTATTTATCCTGTCATAATGTATTGTGTATTCTATGTAAAAAAATATTTTCCATAATGTATTTGTTCATATTATTTAAATAATTTCCAATTTAGAGGTTCAGTTTAAAATTGAAGATCCATTGTATCTTAATCTACTTTTTAGAGTTTCTTCCTAGAATTTTCCTCAAAGCCGGTCCCCTTTGCTTTGTAAAAGATTCTTATCTACAGCACCCTCCCCTTGAGCACAAATAAAATTTGGAAAACAGGTTGCAGCTCCCCCAGCCTGCAGCACAAGCATTCACAACTGCTAGAAAGCCAAATGTTTTCACTCACCAGCAGCAGAATTATATTGGTGAGAGAAGATAGCGTGGCCGAGAGAGGACGTTGCTTTCCTCTTCTGCAGCTGATCGTAGCTATCAAATCACAGCAGTACAGGAATAAAGATCATTTCATTTCTTTGTGCTGCTGAGCGTATTGATTGCATCATGATCATAAGCTAGAGCTCTGTTGTTTAAACTTTTCGCTGATGTGGAGCAAAAAAGAGAGAATCTATGGGGCTCGAGTTTAAGGAGGGTTACTGAAATCTTAAGGTAAAACTCTGAACTTTGTCACTAGTCACAGTCTTTGCGGATCCCAATGTTTCCTCTCTCCGTATGTTTTGTAGGAGACTCTGTTCTGAATTCAGTGATTGAGTTTGAAATATACATGTGGCAGCATCCGAGAGGTTTGCTACCAGTGTGGACTACATAACTCTGGAGATTGATACAGTGACCCTACAACACCTCAATTTTTGCCTTAGTTTCCATTTTTAATTGACTTAGTTGTATACACGGACTAACTTCTATTTCAGTTAAGATTAGCCATCTTCCACATTAGGTTATCCATAAAAAATATTCAGTGTATTGTAAAAAAAGTAATTAGTTTGGTAATATGAATTTAACAATTTTAGCTCATTAAGCCTGATACTAGTAGTGCTAGAGAGAGGAACCTTTTGATATTGTTGTTCCCAATATATCATATCTTGGAGCTCCTAAGATATGTTGAAATCCATGCTTTTATCCTAGCTATCAGTTTTAGCTGTCTGTTAGCTTTTTTACTGTAAATAGGATAAGACACAGATCACATCTTCTTGAGTCATTGGCATATATTGGGGCAGCATTTATTGAGGAAAAGAATGTGTTTTCCTTCAGGAATTTACTGTATTTACCAGTAAATGCCAGCAGCATTGCCAGCTATTTCCTATGTTTCATCTTTCAGACATATTATTCCGACACCATTTTCCAAAGGCTGATCTGAAGTGCAACAACTGCATATTTGTGAGAGCCTGTGGAAGCTGAGTAAAATATTAGTTGCAGAAATATTTTTTCGGTTATTTCTTTTGTTTTAAAGGTTAACTTTTGAGAAATCATAGTTATCTTTATCATAATGTGGATATTTCTAGCTTACTGCAGCATATACTGAGTATCATTATGATACAGAAAGAATGAACAATCATTTAAAATTGTTACAAATATGTAGAAAAACCTCTACCACTAAAAAGAAATTGCAGTTTATTTTATAGTTACTCTTATACTTAAATAGGATGCATCTGAGTTTTAGATATAAGAGGAGGATAATTCATGTTTAGCCCATACTGTAGCTGCTATCACTCTGGCATTTGAAAAATAGTGTTGGATTCTGTGCAAAAAAGAAGATTTTCCTCAAGAAGGACCTCACCTGATCCCTTGAAGACCCCATAAATCTTCCATATTTTGTGTCTTCTGACAGGAGTTTAATTTAGAGAGAATTAGCACCCATCTTTGAGGAAAGAGTGTATCAAATGAAGGAAAATTATTAATTATTCAAATATTTTAATATAGAAATGAGAGAACAAGTAGGAAGATAAGATAAAAGTGTTTAATTTCCAGTTCTCTCTGTCCTGTTCAACACAGTGTGAGATTTTCATCTGTTTACTTGTGTTGTACCCCCTGCTTTTCCTTTGCTTCCCGGCCGGCACAGTCAGGAGCTGCATTTTACTCTCCATTAGCCTGAGGAAGGCTAATCAGAGTTGTCGTCCTTCCCGTGACACTAGGCAGCAGTTTTGTTCTTCCTTCGATTTTCGCTCACGCTCAGGCGGGCGGCTCCTTGGGTTCGAGTCTGACGCGGCGCGCGGAGTCGTCACCCTCTGCTGCCCTTGGCCTTGGTGGAGGACGAGGGGCCTGCCCAGCTGCGAAGAGATCCGGCAAGTCTCGCTCCGGTCGCCCCAGGTGTGAGGCAGAAGATGCCAGTGCTGGCCTTGTTGACTGCGTTGGGGTGGACGCGCTCCAGGAGCGCCCATGGGGCCTCATCTTGGTGCTTTGTTTGAGGGCCCTCGGCCATCCCACGAGATGGCGGCTGCAGGGGCAGGGCAGCACGAGCTGCCGGCCTCCCCTCCGACCAGGAACGATCCCTTCTGCTCCCAGAGGAAGGCCCGGCGTTCCTCAGTGAGGTTCCCTCATGTGTGCGCTGTACGTGAACGATGCCGGGAGTAACCGTTAACTGGGAATACTGTGGTAAAGCCAGAAGAGGAGCAGCAACCGCTCTTGTCCCTTCCCAATGTTCATTGGCGCAGGGAGGGTCTCGGTAGAAGACCAAAAGTACAAAATAGGCAATTTGAACATTGCAGGCCAATATAAAGACTGCTCTGAGCTGTATTGCTCTGTATATAAAGGAGCAATCACTTCAGCCAAATTTGCAGCTTCAATAATAATAAAAAGGTTTATTTGAAATGAAATATAGACTACTGAAGTGTAGACTGAAAGAAGTATATTCTTCTTTTCTCCTGGCACATATCCCTCATAAAATGCCAACTATTTTTAGTCTTCTGTAGAAATCTAATCCAAAATGAAAAAGTACATTAGATTTAGCTGAACTGAAATGTTAGTTGACCTCTACATCGTGGGCAAAAGTGCAATATTGAGATTGAGGATGTTTTGCTGACACAAACAAGTGGAGAGAGACGCTGTTCACAGAGCAGAAGCTCTGTTTTGTTAGGAATATACTGAAGAACAGTATTTCATATTACAAAGCAGTTACGATGAGAGTTTATGTTAAGAATGATTATTTTTATGAAATATTCTGTAACATTTCTCTTCTTTTAGAATTTTTACCTTCCTGTTCTTTCAAAATTCATCAAAATGCCTTCAGTTCATGGGAGCTGGACTGTGTTTTTAACAAGACACTTTCTTCAAGTAATCACTGAATTTATTTTTAAGAACAGTTGGAAATAATACCAACTCAGGAAAATGTATAATTTACATGAAGAATCTCCTATTTAAAAACTAATTCAGATGGAACAACTTATGTATGAAATCAGAACATTTACATGTGATCTTTACCGAAAGATATCAGTAAATGAAAGCTACCTCTGTAAATATTATTTTTATTTTTAAAGACACTTGCATTATTTTATTTGTGATTTATGGAAAGCTCTGGTAGAATCTTGTGACACAGTCATTGGCATTTCTTGTGATAAATGTCTTTTTCTGCATTTGCTTTTAACCATATGAGTATATGAGTACACGCATATGTAAAAATACGCAATTATCTCAGTAACCATCTAAGCTATAAGTTGAGAGCATTCTATTTTTGATGTTTGTATTTGAATCATATTCATTTTGGATTTAACTGCCTTTCAAGGTATACAAGTTTCATTAGTTGGTCTTACCTGAACAAGATCGAGCATAAATGAGGCGTATCTGGGTAAGATAGTTACATTCTTATAGTATTCCTGACTGGAAGTATTTTGCTTCTAAAATCTTGTGAAGTATGAAATATTTATTACAGAGATGTTACAGTAAGTGTTTTGACTGGTATTTTAAAGACTGACATATATTAAAAAAATGAAGATCCAGCTGCAGAATTTGGGGCTAGTCTTTAGAGGCTTCATTGCAGAGTCATCAGTTCTGGTGTTTTCATTTGGCCAGTTACATGAATAGAGGATTTTTACAGAATAAGAAGTAAATTTCAGAATCAAAGACCCAGACGGAGCCTTCTGTTTTATCAAGGTTAGCAGAACCCTTCATTCTTCCAGTCAAAACCACAGCAACAGCAACAGTGCTATCCCAGTGCCGGATGAAAAGCAGTGGTTTGAAATAATAGATACTCTGTTCCATAGGTGTTCTGCTAAAAAGTGCATTGCTCTTTAAAATTCTCCACAGCGACTATGACTTCATTGAAAACTGCCTAGAATCTCAGAAATGAGAATCGTATCTTCAAGCTTCCTAAACTAAAGAGCTTTGGGAAGAGTGTATTTGTCATTATGTTTAATTTGCACATACCTCGCGAAAGAAAAGGCCAGGGGAGCTAGGCCGAGAACACAGCTGTACAGGCAGCTCAACTAATTGCCTCTCCATCCTCAACCTCATTTATCTTCATTTCTTCCCAATTATACCAAATTATCAATAGTCTCTGTTGCATCAGAGTCTTAATCCCCTTTATTCAGGCAGCATTAGATAGTGGCAGATGAATTCTTGGAGGGAGTCAGGGTAAACAGCCATGAAATGCCACCTCTGGCAGATGGCATTGCTCACAAGAAATGTGACAAAACATTTGGAATTTGTTACTAGGCATTGCTATGAGAAGGCAAGCTGTCAATATTTTTTTAAATGATAATCAAGGTGGTGCATACTTATATACCACAAGCAAAAATAAATCCCAAACCTGGGGCTTCGTTAAGTTCATCTTATGTATAATAGCAACACTGTGCTTTATACTTCATTGTTAAAGCCTCTCAGGCTTTCTTTTGCAGACATATTTTCACTTATTTAGCATTAGTATAAGCATTTTAATGTTTGTGCTGTTTGTAGTTATTATGTACACTTTTGTATATTATCCTTGAAACTGTTGGCCACTTATAATCCTTCTCCTTAGAGGACTTGATGAAAAGCACCCACTGATTTCATTGAGGACGGCTGCGATTAAATGAGAGCACCTAATGGCCTGGCTTGAGAAATGAGAAAAATACTCTGAAATCAGAGATTCATTGCCCATAGAAGAGGTCCAAATGCTGTTAGGTGTTCAGTGATTCGCATGAGCAAAACTGAAAGCATGTTTTGAAGGAAGTCTGAAGTTGGCTGTTAACAAAGCTCTTTTTTTAATGTTATTTTTAGACTGACATTAAGTGAAACACTGCAGATTTCACTGCTGACCTTTTGTGTGAATTAAGTTTACTCACAAGCTCTTATAGTTTTGGCAGAGCTCAACGTTTTTTTGGAATAACGTGGTGCAAAGAATCAAATGCCATATATATGTATAAAGCAAGCTGTTTCTTTAGTGTGCATATAACTCTATATAACATATACATTGTCTTTGTTCCACATAGTGACACAACTGTTGGGGTACAAGTGCCTACACTTGGTGATCTTTCATGGAGACTAGGGCTTATGACAATAAATGTCGTTGGGGAGCTCCTAATTTCATTCAACTTCAGTATAAAATGTTAACAGTTAGACAGCATTTTTGCAGCCTCTCATTGTCTAATAAACTCTCCAGTGTCATTCAGTTCTGTGTGGATGTTTCAAGTTAACAGGGATTGGAAAACTGTCCAAATGTGTAAGTATGAAGTGCCACAGACATTAGTTCTTTTAAGGCATCCTTTATATTGCATACAGTTCGTCAGTATTTGAAATTTTTGAAAAGACAGTAAATACATAATTCATTTATGTCACTGCAGATTTATTCAGAAGATTACAAACTGTAACTGGTGCTGTTCATGAGAATTATTTCAAAGAATTAGTAAATGATAAGTTGCCGAAATTTCAATGATCTGATTTCCTATCATAGCATTACCTATCTGCTGTGGATGTCAGATGTTCTCAGAACCTCTGAAAATCAACCTCAACTGTCTGGCTAGTTATAGGCACATTAAACATATACAAGATGTCATCTCAGTGGTTGTTTTAGTTGTCAAAAACAGAGGTGCTTGATTCCGTGATCACTGAAGGTGTCAGCAATTGTCATCACAAGAAGCTGAGTTCTCGTTCAAGCTTGCTGGTGTTTGGCTAAGGAGGAGGGTTGGATTTTCTTCTTTTTGGCAGCCAGCCTACAAAGTGTGTTCAAAATCTGAAAGATAAGCTGCTGTGCTTCTCGCATGTGTATCATCAACTTTAATGTAAACATGATAAACCAAATTTTTCCTTTATTTCTACCTATTTCTGAAGAAAGATTTTATCCCTGCAGTGGAAGGCAGTTGTGTGCTTTGCTAATCCAGAAGAGATATGTGTTCAGCCTTGTTAGTTTTCTATAGAAAAGTAAGTAGTAATAGATTCACAGTTTTATTACTCAAAAATGTTCTCAATAATCATCCTGGGTGCACAAGGAGGTGAATTTGTAGTGCAAGAATGAACTATAATCCTGTGTTATATTTCAGAATGTTTTTGTACATTGAAACTCTGTTCTCTCTTCAGAGTTTGTCAACATTGTGTCAGCTGAAATAAAGACACAATTTTCAGATTGTGTCTGATTTTTGGAAGCCCTCTTTTGTCAAAACCACTTTCTGTGCGCTGTCAGGAGCCTCCCTGACCCAGTTTGCCAATGGAGATGTGAAGGTGTGCGATCTGTCCACCAGCTCAAATTTGCTGAGGTTCATAGAAGGAGACCTTGAGCAATGCAGAATAGAGGTCATTTAATACCGAGCAGGAAAGGGTTTGCATATGCTCCTGACATTGAGGAAGGTCCAGCCAAATGTGTAGCTTCTATAACTGTAAATTCCCTCATACAAAGAATTCAAAATTCAAAGGAAAAAAACTATGCTTTCTTAGTAGAAGCAGAATAGAGATTTGTTTTTCATTAATTTCATCCACTATAAGAGCCAGAGGACATCGAAGGAAGGCATCAAATGTCAGGTTAACCGTCCACTCCCAGAAAATGAGGTACCTCTTCACACAGTGTGGAATTCTCTGCTTTGAGATGTGCCAGCTGTGAAAAATTTACACCAGTTAAATGGAAGAAAATTCTTTAGATGGAAGAAAATTGCATGGTGAAATACCAAATTAAAAAGAAACAAATAGCTCATATGTTCTCTGTTTTTTTTTTCTGCTTTGTCACATTTCTTCCTAAATAGGAAGCAACTTGTTTTAATTAATATTTGTGTGTGACCAGATCAGCAAAAGAAATGAAAGGGCTAATTTGTAGCTAATTTTCACAGTTATTTTTGAACATTAACATATCTTTTTTTTTTTTGTAACATTTTGTATCAAACTTTGTATAAATATAGTGTTTCTGCTTCCTTTAGGTATACTTTCATGAGGTGCTTTATTGTTATAACTTTAATTAGCTTACATGATCTCTCTCAACATAAATTATATATATATTATATATTGTAATAGTGGGTATAAAAACCACTGAGGAGTGCTTTTAATTTGTGTATATGTGAAGATACTGTCAGTCTGAGGCCCAGGCAACTGAAGATATAGCCCATACCTTTCTATTCTTCCTTTTTATTTCCTTTTCCTGAATCTCTTAAATTTTCCACTTTTTCCCCCCCCATTTTTTATTATTAATTATTTGAGGAAAAAGGTGATTTTCTGTCTGTTGTCTACATAAGGCTCTTTTGCTGGAAAAAGTTTAGTTGTAGCAGCCAACAGTCCCTCTTCACTGGTGCTGGGAGAGCAAAGAGAGATAGTACCATACTCATACACTGTATTAGCCATCGCCATTGCTGTATATGGGATTAGAAGGAATGAATGACCTAGTGATTCAAAACAAAACCAAAATTCTGTTTTACGCTGTCACTGCTGCCCTTAACACTTGAGTACCTAACACTGTTATTGTGGGATTTGTTTTGGCTGAAGATTCCTACTGTAGATACAGTCTTACTTTGCAAAATACCTGATGAAGTGGCACTATCTGGCATGGTCCTTTAGCTCTACTGTCATGATCATAATGTGGGAACTTTAAAAAATACTATACTTACTGCTTTCTTATTCCTTTTCTTCTGGTCTTTTTTAAAGGAAAAAAAATGTTACTTTGTTTTGAAAGTATCTTTCTGGAGATAATTGGAATATTCTCCTTAATTCAATGGTTATTCAATACTCTGACTCAATACTTCCTAGGTATTTTCAGTATCCTGTTGCTTTGAAATATAGTTTGATTTTACTATCATTAAGACTTTTCAGAAAGTTTAGAAATTGTATTCAGATTTCAGATGACTTCTCATTGTATAATTATCAACAGATTACTTCACCTAAGTTGTGACAGACATATTTTTTAAGTATGACTGACTGATGGACAGATTGGGAATTGTTGAATTAATGGGCACATTTCAAAGCTTTGGCAGGGCTAAGCAGTAATTACATCTGCTGAACCACTTGATAAGTTTTTGGAAGTAGCCCAGTAAAGCCATCACTGGCTATCTTCAGTTTTAATATCTTATCCTGCACACTTTTATGGCTTTCTTGTACCATCCAGAAGTTGATACAGCCGAGCAAACACAGCTAAACAAATCAATGCATTAAAGCCTAAAATACATGGCAGATCTTTAATTCAGATTTTCAAGTGCATGTGATCTTTTGATGACCGATGTATCCATCATTTAATCATGATGTAAACGAACACATCCTATTCCTGTTTTTAAATAAGAAAGTTTAAGCAATTTAGGTTTAATAAGGAACCACAGAAAGCATGATCTCTGTAAATGGCATCTTCTCTTGCTCTTGTTGAGGACAGAATATTGGGCTGAATGAAGAGTGAAGAATTTAGGTTCTTCTGAAAGGAAAGTGATGGTTTACCAGGAATCAGATTGATTTGATTAAACCAGTGTGTGTTTCAGTGTTGGAAGAAGTTGTATCTGCAGAGAAAGAAATGCTGTATTTGCTCAAGTTTCAGTCAGTAGTGACATTTTCAGAAGTTTTAGGTAGGTGAAGATCTGTGGAGCATCTCTTGGTTCAAACTAAACAAGTATTTATTGTTCTGTGGACGCAGCCAGAAGGTGACTGCAATGTGAGCGTTTGGTTTGGTTGTGATGGTGGAAAAGCTTTTGAAGCAGGGGGAACATAATATATTAGTCTCGCTGAATTTCATATTAATGACAGGTTGGGCTTCAAACTGGATATAGATTAAAAATGATTCTTACCGCACTGCTTTTCCATTGGTGAATGTCTGTAATGAGACTGTTTAAGTTATCAGCTGCATTTGATACAGCAATTATTACATTCTGTTGAGATGTATATGGGCTTTCTGGGCTTCTGTTTGGCATTGAAGCCTGATTTTCCATCAGATACTGTTGAAAAACTGTTTTTCTGCCTATCTTCTCTTCCTGGAACATTCAGATTCTGATAATATGAAGAGAGTCGATGAGAAGTTGTTGACTGAAGTATTTTTGACAGACACAGAATATTCTGTGAGGCCCCAAACTGTGACTGTTCCTTTCCCAACATCAGTACGAGAACAGGATATTGGTAAGAGCAGATTGTCTGGGACACCTGAGGAAGGTGGGTCTCTGAATGCTGCCAGATAGGCCCAAAGTGTTAACGTCAGGCATGCACTGCCCTTGCTGTGACTAAATTGGGATCATATGCCCAGAATTTGCGACTGATTTGTCAGATTATTTGGTATCTTGCCCAAAGTAACACAGATGTGGTATGTATGCATAGGGGCAGGTAGGAAATGATTGGGAAGAAGGTTTGGCCACCTTGTAATCAGTGTTTAAATTTGGTGTTAGTTTAGATGTCCGGTTGTTCTAAGGTGACCCGATAACACAGATGAGCAATATTTCTTTTCTGGCAGGATTTCCACAGGAGACTTTAAATTCTTCCAACAGAATCTCATGTTTCTTCCCTGACCAATTTGTTGTTCTTTTCTTACGCTTAATTATTGCACAATGCATGGAAAATCCGTTTTTATCTGTCACATTGCAAATACAGAGTACCACTGCTTTGAGCACTAAAAACCTGTATATATATTTATGTAGGGTCAGTAACTGCTGAAATACTGTAAGGCACCTCACATGATAAAGCCTAGCACAGTATTTCATTAGAACGTGAGTATTGCTTCATGAGGCTAAATGGGAATATAGATAAGTGATTGTAATATTGCAGTAATTTTCTCTTATTGAAATTACGTATTCGGGAGACCACATGGAGAATTTTAACACGTTAGGAAAAGGATAAAAAGTGTCTACAAGAATCACAACCTGCTGCTCTCTCGGGTATGTTCACCGGTTATTATACAAAGCTTTTTTTTAGGAATTATGGGATCTAGATAGTCCCCAAAATTTCATAGGACTTAAGTGTGTGTGGGGGGGCACTGATAGACGAATTCAGTGACAATAATACTTCAGAATTATCAGCACTGAATAGCAAAGTGCTGAAAACTTTCTGTCTTTGCAGCTCATGCTTAATATGGACGATAGCTTGAAAAATGTGCTTAAAAATAGTTTTAGAATAAAATTGGACAGTAAAGATGGTATTGCTTTTAACAATTTGAGTTCAATTTTTCAGAAATGCATCACTGCAAAAAATAAAAGGACAGACATAGATTGAAGCAGTGTGGTGGTTCAATCCAAAGGTACCTCTGCCAGAGTGGATTTCATTTAGGTAGCCCATTCAGTTTTAGAGCTGATCAAATGAATTTGAAATCAAATGAAAAGAAACTGTCACCAAATAGAACTTTGATTACTTGGTGGAGATCTTTCAATACATCAAACTAAAACACTAATTTAATCTTCACAAATATATCTTCACCAAAAAGAAGTTTTTCTGATTTGTCTTGAAGAACATGTATGCCCAGAGAGCTTGACTATTAGAAAACATTTAACTGTAGAATGGTATTAAGGGAATTCTTGCTTCTCATGGCAGTGTAATTTAGAAGTGACTGGGATTTGTTGCGTTAGTTTTACCTAGTTGAACATAAATGTCATTCACACCCTGAGAGATCAGCTCCCCCAAGTAACCTGTTCAGAGTGTCAAGTGCCAGGCTTATATTGTAAATATAAGGCTTATATATTCTTATATTGTAAATATAAGGCTTATATATTCTTGTATCGTAAATATAAGGCTTATGTATTGCAAATAACTCTTTTTTTTTTTGCCAAGTCCATTCAGCTTCACTCTTCCTTCTGGAGCAGGGCAGTTGGCCTGTGTGGTCTGTAGTGATCTCTTCCCACCTCAGCCATTCTGTGATTCCGTGATCGCTCTGTGTCCCTTGGAGCCCGTATGACATTTCTGTGTACACGGGCACAGACAGAGAAACCTTCCAAAGACCTTTTCCCTTTCAAAAAAGCAAATCTGAACAGGATAACGAGGATCGTGCATCGCCTTTTCTATGTGGGGAGGTAGTTGAAGCAGGCCAAACCTTTAATTTGCTTTTACAGGGTTGCCGACACATTCTTTAAGAGGGCTGCACAGCTAAAATCCCTCTTTCCTGCCTCTGGAGTTGCTCTGCCCGAGGACACGGCGGCCTCCGCGCTGCCTCCTGTGGGCGGCCGGGCGCGGGAGAAGCTTTGGCAGCTCCCGAGTTCTTGTCCCTCCTGCCCTTTCTAGTGCTGAGTACGACCTGTTCTAGGACAAGATCGACCAGAATGCAAACAAGATAAGGAAAAATTACCTTTTTGTCCTTTAGTTTTATCTGTTGAGGAGAAGGTCGTATGAGTAGTGGGTGATAGCACTTAATGCAAGGCTTTTCGTAGCATAGCTAAGTGATGTGTTGGCATTTTGACATGTCAGCGTACTTCTGAGGACTTGAAAAGTGTTCTAATGACACAAATCAACTCATTAGTATTTTTAGATGTTTAAGTCACATTGCTGTTTTCTCCTGTCTGATCTTTCCTGTCAGGGTTATGTGTTGGCTTTCTTTGTCACATGTTTTTCCCAGTCTTCCCTCTTGCTTCATACCCATCCTAGGAGACATGGCTTGAAGTTCATCTATCTTTATACAGTAATATGGATCATTGTTTAATTTTAGACTGCTTATCTGCTGTCTTATAAACAAGCAGAACTTTCATTAGCTTAATAGGGACAAAGAAATTACTTTTTCCTAGTGTAAGATTTTTCAAATACCAAGCTTTTTGAAAGAGTTAAAAATCAAACTTTCCTGGCTCATACAATTTTGTTTCCCCATCACATATTGCATGTTTCACATCATAAAGTTTGTTACTTTCTCCTGCAAGCTTATGGAACCATGAATAGGATGTAGAACCAAGATTGCTGGGTGTTTGTGATTTTTTCAATGATTTGTCCACTATATTCATGCATGACAAAGTCTGCAGTATATCCCATAGATAACATAACATATGCAGGACATGTTATGCAAAACATTTAATTTAACATGCACTTTTGTTGTATGTGGACTGTCTCAAAAGTATTTTTTCTTTTCTTTCCCTAAGGAGAAGTGATAGGGAGCAAGAACGGCCTGCTGGAGATAAGTGTATTGCAATTTATTCTTGTATTACTGGCACTGAATACAAGAACAGATTTATGAGTGGAATTTGCAGAAGAAAAGGTTCTTACAGGTTGCAGTTGTAAGGAAATCTAGTCCAGTGATTTGGACAATAAGATATAAGTTAGAGTCAGTTATCTGTCCCTTTGCAGGTTTCCTGTATGGCCTTAGGCAAGTCAGTTTTCTTCACAGTGCAATTCCTGATCTGTAAAAGAGGAATATTAGTACTTTATCTATCACATACAGCAGGTTTTAACCTTAGCGTGGAAATGCAGTTGTGCCTTCTGACATTACAGCTTAGGGGCTGCGCAGATTTTATGGGTAAATCAGTGAGGTTTTTGGAAAGCCAAGGGAAACATCTAGGAATAAGCATATGAATAGCTTGAAATGAGCAAAGGAAGAGTTTGGCCTATACGTATAGGGGATGGGAAGATTATTGGAGGAATTCTTCTGGTAAGTTTTGTCCCTTCCTTCCAAGAGCTCTGTGACAAGCCTTCTTGTTCAGTTTTCATGGTTGCTGCCCAAATATGCGAAGTTACCTCACATACAAAATCTGCTTCAAAGCAAAATATTTATGCCATAGCATATGTAAGACATGTTTTCCAGAAAAGAATGGTTTAAAATGTAAATGTTAAATGCAAATTCACTAAAAAAGCATCTGAAGAAAAATAAAAGTCATTTGGAAAGAGTGGATACCAAACATTTCCTTAGCAAAATGTTATTTTATTATAGGTTTAACTTAAGAAATACTCTGCCATATACTACCTCTGCTTCACAGTATTCATAGTGAATAACCTGAATGTTAAGTATCAGTCAAATGTTGAAAGAGTAGAATGTAGAATATAAATTTATATTAAAAGTGCTGACACAAACCTCACCATATTAGTGCTTCTAATTTCCCTGCTATGCCACATTATATCATATAGTATAATTCAGTGTATCTTTCTTTGTCGATGTATTACTCGTCATTTTACAAATTACAAATCTTTTATAGAAGGTAATTCATACATGGACATAGTGTTAAAATGATGGAGTGATTTCCTTTTTTCTCAGTCATTGATCTTTCAAACTTTTGCATTTAGCAGTATTAATCACGTTTATTAGCCAAGTGTTGTCATAAAGAATGTTGAATGTTCCTGCTACTTTCATCTTCAATTAAAATGTTTTTTTTTTTTGCCTGCTGCCTCTCTCCGCTGCATCGCAATAATCTGTTACTTATTCTAATTGAAATTCTTGTCCATAAATTCAAACCAATGTCAATACTGCCGTTAGACATTTTCATAATAATCTGCAATCTAATTTAAGCTTTGTGACATACCTATGAAGAGGAATATATCTGGAATCGCTTTCTGCTCCACATATATTTTTAAGGCTGATTGGTGGAAGTTAGGAGAGTTCTAGCCTTTGGAGGAGGGGATGCTAGAGCAGCCTTCCAGCAGGTGTAACAGAAATAAGGAATAAAGAAGCTGAGTAGCTTGTGGAAGGGGCTGCGACAGCAGCAGGCTACGACTTGGAGAAGACTGAGGCCTCCCTTCCTGCCATCTTTAATTGTGAAATGATGTTTACTTGGACAATTTTATCCTTAAACATTAAACTCTTCTACTGTTTACAGAAACTGTTTTTATGAAGGTAGGTGGTGCTGAAAGTTTCAAATGGTACTTTTTGCCTGATTTTAAGGTTGTTTTTTTTTTTTAGGTGTAGGTTTCAGGTCCTCTTTCATGTGAGGCTCAAGATTTTGTTAGAGCTGTAGTTGGTAGCCAACCAAAATGCTTTCATGGAAGGAACATGCCATTCACAATCCCTCTTTTGCAGGTGGGAGTGAATCTTCCTGGGATAAAGAGAAACTTCAGTCTCCCATTACCACTGGCTCACAGCACAGCCTTGGCCATGCCACACTGTCGGGGCAGTCAAGCCTTGGAAGTGCCCATCCGCTCAGCCCTCTCCAGCAGAATCACCTGCTCACCAACAGTACGTACCGTGAGGAAGGAATCAGCACACCGAGACGGTCACATTGGCTTTTGGTTAGGGAGCACGGAAGAGTTTGAGTTGCTAGTGAGAAATGAGGTGTTACGCTGGAAGGTGCTGGGACAAGGTCCCAGAAAGAGCCTCCAGAAAGAGCTCAGAAAGAGCTCTAAAGTTGTTGGATATAGGCATGGAAACCGAGAAATAGGCACATCCATTAGAGTATGGTTTCAAGCAGTGGTGGCCTGCAGTGGGAAGTGTCTTATTCACCAGTTCACACTGCAAAAGGACCTGGACAGAAGGGAAAAAACATGCAGTTCCTTAAAACTTTAACTTGGTGAGGAAATTCCCTTCGAGAAGGGAAGGAGCTGACCAAAAAACACAGGAGAGCAAGAGCAATATGTCTTGTTAAAAGCAAGCAGAAACAATCCCAGTGTCCTGCAACTGGAATAGAAATGACACGCTTTAAAGTTTGGATGTTCCTTCAAACGCGTCTTCCCCTCCTTTGGACAGTGAGGAGAAGGGGAATCAGGAGTTCCCTTTTCTTCTTTATACCCAAAGGGAAAGTTATTCCAAATAATAGTTCCAAAATTCTATAGTCCAGGAAATTAGCGAGGAGAAAAATTTATTCAAAAAAAAAAAGATGACAGTAGCAGAATGAAAAAAGTCACAGTATTTTTGAATCCATCTTATTTGTTTAAACCATTTATCCTTAGATTTTGGAAGCTGTTTTTAGTGTTAGATTTTTCAGATAATGACCCTTCTGTGTCCTCTATAAAATTTTAAGAGCAGATACTTTTTTACCAAATATTAAATAAGGCTATTGGAATGACTCTTACAATATGTGTTGAAATGTTCATGGGAAGGTAGGGACTGAACACTTATGACTTCTATTTAAGGGCCACTGATTAACAGTCATCTGCTTCTAAAACTCAATTTTCCTGTAATTTTTCCTTAATTCTACATTCTTACTTATTTTGGTGTCTGTACCTGTCTTACGTATAGGTATATTGTGTTCTGTACAGGTCAAGAAAACTTTCAGGATATTTTCAATAGATTTTGTACTAGGCAAATGTCTATAGGCTGTTAAAGGGTTTATTGAATGTCAGACATTATGTCTGATGATTTGCAAGTGTAAGATATATTTTCTTCATAGTCCTCTGAAATGTTTGACGGATTGTGTCTTAAAACTGGTGATGTGCTGTTAAATTCTGTTTGTAGTTTGCATTTAGTTTGCATGTCAATTGGACTTTAAGTAGACATACAACTCAGTGTGGACAGATGGTGTCTGGGAGTTTGGGAACTCTATGGACTATGAGGAGTGATTACTGGGCTGTGAAGGGAGACACGCAGGGGAACAAAGACTCGTGCCTGCAAGTGTCGAAGAGGACTCGTAGTGAGGTTTAAAGTGAAGGGAGATGTACGTGGGCTTAGTTTATCACCTATCATAGTCTTCATTGACATGGATCGTCCCGTAAGCAAAACAGAGTGAATCATAAGACATCCCAGGAGTTGACTGTAATATACTTGAGCTGAACAGAAGTAGTGTGGAAGCCTGTAGTATATTCAGTCCTTTTGTGGTGATAAAACGATACTTCTTGTATCTGTTTAATCAACAGATTACTTTGGACTAACATAAGCTAAATCAGTCAGTAATGTTTTTGTAGGTTCCATCATAGGAAAATGAAATTGGAATGAAAAATTAGAGTGACTGTGATTTATAATGATTAAAATAGAGCCAAAAGTCTTTTAAAAAATAGGAATAATTAATGTGCATAGCACATAGTTATGACTGGCTATATAATCATGCTAGTTGCCACTTGCACCTCAAGTTTGTGGTGAGAATTTCTAATCTAAAATGCATTTAGAAGAATTATAAGGCATTTTGATAGGCAGAATGAGTTGTTTTTGCTGAAAAAATAATTTTGGATACCCAAAGGAAGATGTCTTCAAGTAGACTCTAAAGAATTCTCAAATGCAAACATACTTGAAGCAGTTTCTATGTGAACTGGTTTATTTGTCTTGCTCTGTATTGTAGTCATTAGTAAATATGAAAAGTTATATGAAAAGTAAATATGAAAAGTTGAGGGTGGCAGAGCCCTGGCACAGGCTGCCCAGGGAGGCTGTGGAGTCTCCTTCTCTGGAGGTCTCCAAACCCGCCTGGATGCCG
>JAVCKT010009387.1:36255-50013 GCA_032273925.1 Rhynchotus rufescens | reverse complement strand
TGCAAAGTCATTCCGTGTCCTGCTTCTGACTCAGCGTGTGTTGCTTCTCAGTAACGAGTCTTGCCCAGCCTTTGGCAATCCTGTAGCAGGCCACGTGTGTTCACCTCTTGTTTTTCCTCTGCGACTCTGACCTTCTCAGTTGGTGGAAGGAATGAGCCAAACTTGAGAGACCTTGTGCTTCAACTCAGATAAAGATTTTCCCCTTACAGTCTTTTTTTAAGCCATAAGGATGAGATAACCTTATACATTTCTGAGTAAATAAATTTCTTTTTGATGAAAATAGCTCATCAGAATTTACATTGAAGAATATTTTGTTGTTTGAGCTGCACTTGACACTTAACAAATTTTCACCAACTTCAAGGGCAAAATAAAATGATATATGAACTTCCTGAGGCCTCGGGCATTAATCTCTAATAGTCTGGGTTGGAGGGCAGCTTGCTCAGGCATAATGTAGACAGTTTCTACACTGTTTCTGCATTTTGGACGAGAAAGAAGGGGTTCAAAAGGAGTAATGATCAAGTTCTGGAATCATTTTTTAAATCAAAGATAGAAGAAATTCTGATTTACCCAGAAGTGATGTGTGATATGGTTAAAATTAAGAAACATGTGAGGGGCAGAATGGGGGAAAGATGTTTCTGGTAGAAATGTCCTTATTCTGTCAGCAAAAGACAAAAAGATGTGAAATCTCGACCATTTCAGACAAGACACAGTACATCTCAGATTAATTTCAGGATGGGACAGTGGAAATTTATAAAGGTCTTTAAAAACTACTTGTATATTGGCTGAGATCTATTTCACTGTTGGCGCTCTACTTGTTTTCTCTATGGTGTGGAGAACTGTAGAGTTCAGGCCATTACTAAGAGGACCTCGAGGTCGTGTCCGCACCATGTGCCACATGTCTGTGGCATGGGACACAATCCCCACTGCTGCTGGGCCTCGCACACAGTAACTGCCCCAGTGGGTGTGTGAGTAGGCCCTGCGTGGCATCGTGGCGTTGCCCTTCACTGGGTGGCATAGCAGGGATCTGGGGATCTTTTCCCGCTGGATTCCCAATCTGCCCAAGTCCCTGGGGATTCAAAGGCGCTACCATGTGACACTTAACCAGAGGACTGTGGTTAAACCCACCACTTTTGCCAGATCGTTTCAGCCCAGTGGTCTGTCAAGTCTAGTACTCTGATTCCAGTGAAGGCTGGTACCTGACCATTAGCAACACACAGCCATATCCAATGAGAAAAACTAAATAAATCCTCCTCATGAAGCATGAGATCTGATTGCTTTTGTTTCGTTACGCTCAACTACAAATGTTACTGCTGGCCAGAATGTTGCTAAGGTCTGCTTTTAAGTCAGTTATTGAATAAGAGCTTTTAAATGCACAGTTGAGGTGATGAATAGCATATGGTGATTAAAAATGATTTGGGGGGAAATTTCTGCAATCCATTATGTGTTTAAAGGTCATTCTTTAAGTGAACATGTGCCCTTCAGTGCAAGGGGCATTGGAGGAAAGAGGACATGATAATAATAATTATTGTCTTAGTTGCAAGTATATGTTAACACCAGCAAAACCAACATGACAGAGAAAACAACCAAGCAATTATTACTTCTGTTGTTCATTTAATTAGAGAAACCAAAGGCTTAATGTGCCATACAGAATATATTCTCCTCTTTCGCTTGTTTCTAGAACTGGTTTCTGCTTTTAGTTGTTAAAGTCGCTTCTCAGGTAGAGGACCTTTCAGAGACAGTCCTTCTCCTGACCCTGCACAGGAGGTGAACAGAAGGCTTCAAGTGACCATAGGATCAATCCAACATCGTTTGAAGGAAATGCACAGAGAAGGAGAAAAGGCAGATGAGAAAACACAGCTGCAAAAATGATGCAGCAACATTGCCCAAGCAGATACCCAGGGAAAAATGCTGACTGTGCAAATCAACAGTATTCCCATAAAGCTTTCATGTGAGATGAAAATCTGTTCAAAAAGGACATGTGGACATACACCTTCTAAAAACCTGCCAGTAGGCCTTATGGTCAATGTCAAATTTGGTGTATTTTGTTTTGTTTTGTTGCAAAGTCTCCTAACATAGTCATGATGTGTTTTATTTTTTTCTCCCTTTCCTCAGGGAAAATGTTGTGTGTTACAAATACAGTGCTGATATTAGTTTCCTATTTATGCCCTCTAACATCTGCCCTCTGCACCTGAACTGCAGCTATTGAATCCTTTTGCCTAGAAGGATTAAAAGGTTTTATGAATCACATATAGGCACTACTTAATTTCTTATTAATTTCAGACAGTGAAGAATGTGTGCGTGTAGAGGGATATTGCAACTGCTCAGTTGCAAGCAGCACCAGAGTGAAGCCACCTAGAGCAGGCCGTGTTGGAGACTGTACAAATCAAATTGTGGGAGGTGGGCATTCCCCACACAAGCTGGGTTTTGCCATTCCACAAGTAACTCCTTAAAGAGCCCTCTAAAAGTGACTCTAGGGATCATGCAAGACAACTAAAATGGCTTGGCTTTCAAAGGATAGGATTAAACAGCCTTAAAATCATAGGCCCTGGAATGGAAGAGGCTTCAGTATATAAGTCACTTCTGACATAGCAGCTTTCTGAAAAACACTGTTATCTGAATGTGGGGTTTTTTTGTTGTTTTGTTTGTTTTTTTGTGTCGCAGAAGCAGTTGAGGACTGAGGAAGCAAAAATGGTTCAAGAGAAAGCTGCCAAGATCAAAGAGTGGGTAACTTTGAAGCTGCGAGAGGTGAGTCTGCAGCCTCGTGCCAGGCTCAAGGCACGGTCGGTAGCCTGAGGCCGGCGGTCAGTCTGCCACAGGGGCCTGCAGCCTCCTGGGTGTCACACATGGGTGCAGGGCTGGAGTTGTGTGTGTGCCTGGGGTCTGTAGGTTGCCTTGGGCAAGCTGCAAATGACTGCTAGGTCACTAATGCCAAAAGCAGTCTCTGAAGAAAATTGTCCTATTTAATGGGCAGAGGGGTCTTCCCCCAGTTTTCCTTTGCCCCTACCTTTTTCTCTAGGTGGAGTTTCTGCCTGTCTTTCTGTGAAAGCAGCTGTGATGCAACTGCTTCAAACTTTACCTTTCTTTACTTTTCTTTAATTGGCCATCCCTGACCAGTGCTGTTTTCCTCCTGCCCAGCATTGTCACCTATAGTCTCTCCCTTTTTATTTGTCCTATGGACTTAGGCCTCCATAAGGACCCATTCAATACCCTTTAAGTGGCTGAGAGAGAGCACAGCTCAGCACCCAGATTTATATATGCAGTAGTAGTTTACATCTGGGAGTGAGACTGCCCAGTCTTTATCTCTTTCAAATTCAAGCCATAAATTCCCCAGCTTATATCAGAAAGGGGATATGCTGGAGTCAGACAGCAAAGAGAAGTAGCCTGTGGGGTGTCTTTTTCTTAATTTCTTTAGATTGCCCTTTTAGCACATATGAGGTGAAGGAAGAAATGCAGCTCTGGGTTTGTAGTTATTTGATTCCCTTTTTCATAACAACTATTTCTGAAACAGTAAATGATAAACAGCAGCAGGGAAGAAAATGAAGACCTGTATAAGGAGTATAAATAGTGCTTAAAAGGCTGTCTGAGAGGGGATGGCAAAGCACAGGTGAGTGTTCAAGGGAGCTGTGGAGGAGAGCTCCAAGGCAAGTTCCAAGGCTTTGGGTAAACTTCACCCATTCTCTTCCCTTTCCTATTCTCACTTGAATGTGAGTAGAGATGAAGGGTTGTTCTGAGGAGTGGAATGCACACACACTTTTTTGTTTATTATTATTTTTCAATTTTTTTTATTATTAATATTTTATTTTGTAGCTTGAGCTAGAGAATTACCACCTGAAAAACTGTAATCAGAGGCTGATGGAGCAAATTGAAGCCCTTCAGGAAACGTTGCAAGGTAATTGTGTTCACCTGGCATTGTAGCCTTCACCACAAGAATGGAAGTCAAGATTCCTGGGTTGTACTCTTAACTGTGCCATAAATCAATACTTGTGACAGTGAGCAAACAGCAGAATTACTCTGTTCTTCAGTGGGCCCATTTTTAAAATTGGAATAATACTGCTTACCTACCTCAAAAGCTCTTAATTATTGTCTCCCATCAGGGACTGCACATAGACCCCTTTTTTTGAGAGTCTGCTTGCCACTAAAATAAAATATTTAGCTTTTGATTTACAGGCATTTACTGAAATTCATTCATTCAGAACTCTCCATTGACATCAGTGCCACAGGATGCAAGCCCCTAAGGAATTTGACTTGACCTCCACACACAGACAATCCCTTTCCTCAAAGAATTGTCATCTCTGCTGACGTGTGAGCTGAGTTACTTTAGATGGAATAAGCCAAGGCAGCAGCTGCCTGTTCTGCCTTTAGAAGCTGCACAGATCTGTGCTATTGGGTTGGAGTGGAGAAAGCAGTGCACAGTGCTTGTGATACTGCAGTTCTTGTTTGGTTTATAGATGGAGGGCTTTAGTTCTCAGGACTTGAAATCAGCATCTTCCACCATAACTCATTTTTATGAGGAAATTCTCTCTTTACTTTTATTTATTTATTTTAACTTGATTTCATTTAGTCGTGTAGCGTGAGGTGATTTCACTGGGCATGCATGCAGGGGAGATTTCTGTCCTGCAGAAGCATCTGTCTGGCATTCCTTTCCTTTCACAACAAGGGAACAGGACAAAATTCCTCCTAAATCCAACCACGTTTCTAACTAAATGCTTTGTGAGGGGGTTTTTTCTTATCCCCTCTGGCTGTGGCTGCTTGCAGAAAGAGAATGGCTGGTAAGCTGCGTTAATAATCTGGTATTAAGTGTTCCTGGATCCCAGCTCTCGGGTAGTAAACAGCTCTGCCCTGTCCACTCGCTAGTCTCGGCGTGCCAGGTTAAATAGAGAGGCCTCTGCAAAGTGACAAATCTCCTTTTGCTTGCCATGCTAATAGTAACAGCTTCATCTGCTTTGTTTCCTGTCACATTTGGAAGCTACAAGCTTAGCAACAATATCTAAAATTAATTCCTGTAATATTTAAGATGAATGGCCCTTTTTTTTTTTCCCTCCTCTGTCTATGCTAATGATTTACCTCAGGGATAGGGAAGAATTTGTGCCAGTGCTTGTGTGCCAGGAGTATGTGCTAGAAATAAATATATTAACATTCAGTTCCTTGTGCCTCAAGAGCCAAGATGAGGCACTGGTGGTTGTCTTTTCCTCCTCTTTTCCTCAGCTGTGTTTCCAAGTGTGTTGCATTCTCTCCACAAGCAACAGTAATTTTTTTTTTCCCCTTTCTGTTTGGCCTTCCCTCTATTGTTTTGGATCTTTGGTTTACTTCTGCTTCTTGTAAAGCCCAACAGTGGTGTGTGTACAGTTGGATGTTCAGGCAGCATTTTCGGTGACAGCCCTATACGCTCATCCATGCTTGTGCAATTTCCAAAGTGTCTTAAAACGTGATTCTAGTCAGTATGATAGTACATAAATGCAAAGATCAGCTAAAACCTGATGTGCCTGGCCTGGAGAAATGTAGGGAGCTTTGCTTCTGAATCTTCTTTCAGCCTCGCAGGAGCTCTCATGTTAGATGCACTGTGGAATGGAGATGGGACTGAAGATATGGCCATGCTCTTGAGTATTTTGTGTCCATCTCAATCCATAGAAGTTAGACTGGCATTATGCTAACTGTGGCCTCTTTCCCTAAGCTTAGTGCTAGGAAGGCCTGTGTGACCAAAATACGCAGTAAACACAGACAGATTGATTTATCTTGAGGAAGAGCTTGTGGCATTCATTTGTCTGAAAACCCTATGTAAACTTGGAATATTTATTACCAAAATATTCCTTTATAATGTAAAGACAAATTCTGTACATCTTCTGGGGAAATGTCTCAGCTTAGTGACTACAAGGATGCTACAGGAGCTTGCTGCAGGAGCTTGCCACAGGGCAAGAGGCATGTGGCTTCACCACTGGTGTCTTTGGTAAATAGCATCCTCTGCTCCTTCAAGTTTTATCCACCTGTCTCCATACTCTAATGAAAAAAAACACTGGAGATGAGCAAGTCCATCATACTGCCTTTTAATATACCAGCCGAAGGGGCAGAGGAAAAATTCTGTAAATTTTAAACATATTGCTTGATCGTTTTATTAAATATCCCTTAAGTATCATTCCCCATAAGACAGACCTTTGCTACAGCTGTTTCCAGACATCTCTTTTCTATTTTATAGAGTCCTAACCTGGCAAGAGTCTCTCCACTGGCCTATTGCAGTATGTCTATTGTCAAAATAAACCCAGCATGAGCAGCTTATTCTGACAGTAATATTTGTGAGTGATCTAACCATTATCTTTCCCTCCTCTGTAGATATTTCCAGAATTCCTCACTTTGAATCTCTCTGGAGCTATAATTCTGTGGAGCCTAAAACACCACAGGCCTCTTTCCCCGAGAAAACAGAGCAGAACTCTGTGCTCCTTGCACCTGGTTTCAAGCAAGCGTGTAAGACAGCATCTACAAAATATGTCCTGTCTACAGCAAACTTGGTCCTTGCCAAGGACACTGAGGATGGAGAGGATAAGTCTCTGCTTTCCCAGAGCACACTGCAACTTGTGGCTGACCCATCAAGCTGGAATCTCTCCACAGAGAAGGACATATTCCCTACAATAAACTCCAAACATAATTTAGGGTACTCTGATCCCACCTCACTGGACCCTCAGTCTGAGCCCACAAAAATCCTTGAGTCTTTGACTTTCCAAACTTCTTCGGAGGGAAACCATAGCTCTGTGAGCACCTTGAAACAAATGACTTTGAGCAGAGCCAGCTCCTCTGATGAACTGAGTGCCAGGTTCCGCTGCCACCGGCTGGACTCCGCTTCCTCGGGAGAAATACTGAGCAGCCTTGAGAGCCACCTCCAGGCTGTTGAGCCTTCCCTGGTGGTATCAGCATCATCCGTTTCGTCACACCTCACCTGCCCAGCGAGGGAATGTGGCCTTGGCAGTAGTATGACGCTTCCAAAAACACGGGCAACCAGTACAGCGAGAGACAGTATCCAGCTGGCCAAGAGACATTACAGTCAGCCCCAGGCAAGAGCTGGTTCTTTCCACTGCATCATGAGCTTAGAGGCTGGCGTCTTCCAGCCCATAGCAACTTCCCCAGTCTGCCATGGGCAAGTAGAGGAGACAGACATTGATGATGACGATGATGATGTGGTCCGGGAAGAAATGGAGACAGAAGGTGGACAGGTGAGGGGAGAAGCTGGAGCGTGTGAGGAGGTCAAGCACTTCCCTGCGAGGCAGAAGGAAGCTGCGAGTTCTGAGGCTGATGCCCTCAATCCAGGAGGCAAACCTCCCCCGCCGCCGCTGCACAGATTCCCATCGTGGGTAAGAAATGCAAGGGCACCAGTAGAGGAGGGGCTGTCCATCTCTTAGTGATCAGTGGCTAGGCTCAAACTCTTCTTAGCTTCCTGGTGACATCAGTCTCATTGCTGAACTGCCTGCTCAGCTGATTTCAGATCCTGGAGTATGCCGGTTCCAATAAGATTTTTCTTCTTTCCTTTTTACAAGGAAAAAAAAGTTTCATGAAATAAAATTGTGCTTAAAACTTAGTGAGAAAGAAAAATTATAGTTAAGAGGTGCTGCACTGTGGTTGAAAGTTCATCCATAGTTCAATTCTCATGTATTTAAGATAGTGAGTAATGTGGGTATGTGAAAGGCCTGCACCAAGTAGGTTCAAGGTCAAAGAAGCTGTAAACTGTAGCATACACATAGAAACTAGACCTCACCATTCCTGTTTCTTTCTATCAGAAAGATAGAAGGAAAAACCTACTGGTGATGTATACATGTCCTTCTGTCACTTACTTTGTGTGACATAACAGTTTATTCTTATCACCTGTTTGTTTGAATGGTTGGAGCGTTTGCTAGTGTGACAGTCCAACTGATGAACTCTGTGGAACTCTGATGAACTCAAGAGATGGCTCAGTTATTTCCAATATGCTTTTTTTTAAATACACAGACAAAATATTTAAGATGCAAATTCAAGTGGTCAATATTAATATTCATATTTTCCAATGTGTTTTATTTCCTATGAATTCTTAACTCAGTCTGCCATCTTTGTATGTATCCTTTGCAATGCATAATTTATCTCTGTTTTCTAGAGTTGAAAAAAAACTGTTTTTTCAAAGGAAACCTACTTCACTGAGCACGTATTATGGAATTCTTATAGAGATGCTGCTGGATAATATAATAAGAGATCAGTGCTTTCAAGACCTCTGTTTTATTTGTTGCAGAATCATGAGCCATGGCTCACGAGTACATGAGCCATGTACTCGTTTGGAAGGAGGGGTTACCTTGGTTTCTGGTCTAGAGTACCCCTGTAAGGTTTTTCTAGGCCCTTAAGCTGAACTTAGTCACAGGTGATCATCTTCTGAATATCCAAACCGAGTTAGGCAAGTAGATTCATTCAGAGAAGCGCTGAGTGCTTGTCTGCTAATTTCAACTGTGTTTCAACACTTAAATAATACTAAATTTTCAGAAAAGTCAGGTTCTGAACATCTCAAAATGAGTACTCTAAAGACAGTGTATACTTTAAAGAATGTAGGCTTGGGTTCCTCTTATGGCAAATGGAGATACCACCTCCTCGTGTTTCTCCTGGGGATTAATGCTTATGGAGCACTGCAGTGCTACAGTCAAGAACACCACATGGAAGCTCATGGGAAAATCCACTATTTTGTCTTCAGATCAGAGTTTCCTTTTTGCAGGAATGGTGTTTCTGGCTGACCGTTGCTGTTGGCCGTCTCGTTTCAGGAGAGCCGCATCTATGCGGTGGCCAAGTCTGGCCTGAGGTTGTCTGAAGTGGCCGCAGTGAATGAGGCTTCCAGCTGCTGTAAGTTCCAGGCAAGATGCTTCCCTGGAGCGGATTTGCACTGACACTATGGGACCTGAGTTTCCATCTGTTCACGTGTCTTCCTTCTATTGCTTGTTTTCAAAGCAAATTTGAGTTTGCAGGTAGCAATGAGAAGAGGGAAGGGAGGAAGATGTATGTGGACTTGGGGATGGTCACTGCTGGGCTGTATGAGCTCCTACTTTCAGTAACATCTTTAGAAGGGCTTCTTTCTATCCTTTCTCACCTTTACTGAAACTGTATTGCCACCTGTGTGTCTGTGACCTGCCTTTGGTCTTTCTGCTCCACCATCACTTTCCTGCTTTTGTGAACTAGCAATTTACCAAGCTGGGAGTGGAAAATAGCCAGGAAACAGCCCTCAGTGAAGCAAGGAACAGATTGCCCAGTGTGGCTTTTACCTGTTTGGACACAGTGGTCCAAAGGGTGTGAAACAGGAAGATGAAAGCTGTTGCCAAGTCGTTTGGATAGCTCTAAGGCTGGCCTGGGTGATCTGCGATTATCCTGGCAGTCAGGCAAAGTTCCCTTGTGTCTCAGTTAAGCTGGGATCACCGTGCTTTCTTACTGTTAACATGTTGAAATCACCTCACCTGTAATTCTTACTGTGAGGTGCACTCAACTGCTGTCGCACCATGGCGCACAGAGGGTGGGTAAGATGTCTTATAGGTTAGATAAAGGAAGCATTGCAGTCATCCCCAGAAGATGTAGTAATTAATAACACCTCCTCTAGCATTTGTGAGCTGAACTGTCCAGAATGGCAGTCATCTTTTACCAGAGACTTCAAGAAGCTACATTAGTTTTTACACAAATGTGCATATAAACCTGCTTAAAACCTGCTCCTTTTCACAAGTTTGTATGATTGCTCTCTTATTAATCTCTTAATCTTTGTATTATTGCTCTCATCTCTCTTTCTGAATTTTCCCAGTTTCGAATTTCTCACGTGTGGCTTCTGGGCCGTTTATCAGTCTCATCTACAGAAATGTCACAGTGCCAGTCTACACAACGCTGAAGGGGGTAAGGGGGCTACTTCACTTCTGTTATGGAAAGAGTGGGCTAGGGCTGCCACTGGTTTGAGAGAGGGTGAGACAGTGCTGTGCAGAGAAGGAATGCAAGAATGCCAGGAAGGACTGGAGACCAAGAGAGTTCAGAAGGAGAAGCAGATGATAAAAGCACATGGAAAGACAGAACGTCACAGCAGGTTTTAGTCCAGGAAGTTGCAGTGTGCACCATGAGGCTTTAGCAACCCATGTGTGACAGTGGATGTAGCCCAGAGAGTGGAGTGGGAGAGGGGTCTTGACAGCTCAAGGGGAAGCACTGAGCTTGTGGAACAACAACATGAGGGGGTAACCCTCTGGGAGACCCCAGAATGGGACTGGGCAGCCCAATCTGGAAGTCCTTGGATTAGAAAGTCAGAATAGGACATGAAGAGTGTTGAGACAGTAGCAGGCAAGGTAGCATTAAAAGCAAGGGCCTGCTTAAATAGCATGAGTGGGTGGGTTTGTTGTTGGTGGTTTGTTTTTGTTTTTAATTTTTGTTTGTTTTTGATTGACTCTTCTTACCTCACGTGCTGACCACGCAGGTCTGTTTTCCAGAAAGCCACGCAGATCAGCAACGTGCCCTTCTTAGATGAGTCTTCGGGCTCTGATGACGACTGCAGCTCCCACGCCAGCTTCAGAGCTTCTAACGCTGGGTCTGAGAACAGGAAAGCCAGCATGCCAGGCAGCCCTCGTGCAGTGAAAAGAGGTAAGGTGGGAGCTCCTACAAACGAGGCAAGGTTCTTTGAACAGAGTGTCACCAGTAAGGGACAAACGAATGCATAGTCTTTGTGATGCTAATGAGCAGGCATTTGCCAACATGCCCACAGATACCAACAGCTGCTCAGTAGAAACCCAGTTTCCTGGTTTCTGTCACTGGTTGCTTTCCATCCAGATGATTGTTAAGTTAAGATCATGGGAAAGAGTGATTTCCCAAATTCATCACACACCTACTAGAGCATCTGTACCTTTTCTGTGTGCTCACCTTGAGAGCAGGCTAATACCACTGTGTTAGAGGAGAGACAGGGGGAGGAAAGAGAAAAAGGGGGTGAGTTGTTACTATACAGGCTGAGAATTTCTTGACCAGTAAGCAAATCTTTCCTGCCTTCAGAAGTAATTTGAGTCGTGGTCAGGGCAAGTTATCCTTGAGTTCTGGAAAGTTAAAAATTGGATCTTGCAGTAAGATATTCATTGTTAGTCAACAAATATAATCCCACTGTTTGTAATATTAGCTTGCCTTTTGATGTAATGCATTGGCTGATGTGTCCTTGCAGTACCACAGACTGGTGGCGAAAGGTTCACAGAAAGCAAGACCTTATTGCTGATGTTAGAACCTTTCCCTTATTTTGAACGGGAGAGTCTTCTCTCCCATTTCATAATAAGTTTCATAATGCGTGTTTCTGAGCTGAAAACATCATGCCTGTGCAAATCAGTTGATTTTAATCTCTGTTTATTTAGCAGCAGTTTACTTTCACTGTCCAAAGCCAACCTCTAACTCTTTTCTCCCTCTCTTGTGCACACAAGAGAGGCTGGGATGAGGGGCCAAAGGCTTGATTTGTAAGCTTGAGTATCTGTAGTTACAAATGAGATACATTCTTATTTCTTCCTTTTGAGCCAAGAATCTTAAATGGTGACTTTAAAAACTTTTTCCAGAGTGTGCAGCATCAGGTGAAATTCTGTCTTCCCATGATTCCCATCCTTTCCTTTATTTTGAGCAGGTGTTTCCATGTCCTCGCTGAGCTCCGAGAGTGATTATGCCATCCCTCCTGACGCCTATTCTTTGGATGGTGACTATTCAGAGCCAGAGCATAAGCTCCAGCGGACGTCCTCCTATTCCACTGATGGTGGGATTTGCGCTGTAGGTCTTGCTGGGATTTGCACTGTAGGTCTTGCTGCCTTACAGTAGTAGTAGTTGCAAGGCACACAGACAGAACCTTGTCTTTGAAAGAAAACACAGAACTACCATATATTGAGTTATTTGCTGTGATCCTACTTGCCTTATCCTACTGTTGATTCAGCTGATTTCAAGTAGAAAAGGGTTGTATTATATACTGCTCAGTTAGCATGATAGCCTGTACAGTTTTCCTGTAGTGACATTCTCCTTTAACAATGACCTTGCACATTTGTGGCAAAACAAAACTTTCCAAAATTAGGAAATTTGGAGGAGGCAGGGAGAGAGGATGGAATGTTTTTTTTCTAGAAAAAGCCCTCAAATACAGGCAGTATTAGCTTATAGTACTAAACTGTGTATTCCTGAATGTAAAAGATCAAGCAGATAAGGAGCAGGAGTACTTAGAGGCAGACATCATTTGTATTTGAGAAGCCATTGTCATGGTAGGAAGAAAGCTTTCAGTGCATAAACTGAACAGTGAAACTAGCTTCATATGCCTTCCTCACTAACACACAACGCTGTGGTGTTTATACCTAAACAGATAATCTGGAGCCTTTCCCAAGCCCCTGTTAATCTCATTTGGCAGTGTAGAGAGGCAAATGATCGAGATGCGGAAGGTGCCCAAGCTTAGTTTCAGTAACTGCTTTCCAGTTGTATTTTCAGAGGTTCAAGAAGAACTCCCTTGTTTTTTGAACTCTAGGAACCTATGGAGAAGTCGGGTTACTTGCTGAAAATGGGCAACCAGGTGAAGATGTGGAAGAGACGATGGTTTGTTCTGAGAAATAGGCAGTTCATGTACTACAAGTCTCCGGTGAGTTGCTGGAATACACATATCCCCTTTCCGAGCCAGAGAGTGAAGGCTGTTTGCAGAGCTGCTCCATTCTGGCCTGGGCAGTTCCAGGCTGATAATACTGGCAGAACTCAGCTGTGGGCAAACTTCCCCCCAAAATTGCTTGTCAAAAAACTTATGCCCCATCCACAGCTACCATTGTGGCTTCTTTGCTCAGGCAGAGAAGATGTTTGTGGGGGCAACTTCTGGAGCACAGAAGCTCTTTCACAAGGAGAGGAACTTGTGCAGGTGGCTGAAAACAGGAGGTGTGCCGTGGCCCAGTTTGGGCCAGGTTTGAGACGAAAACAAAGAGAAAATAACTGACAGTGGTATAGACTTACACTCCTAAGTCAGGATGAAGGACTTTACGAAAAACTATGACTTTTGAGGGGAATTAAAGCAAGGTTTCTCATTTCTCATGACCCATATTGATGTGAAAGTATTACAAAATGGGTAAAATTTGAAAATAACCTGTATGTGAAATGTTTTCTCCGTGATCGGTGCAACAATATTGAGAGAGCCTATTTGTCATTAAGCCTTTCCGAATACTTTTTATTACTTAACAACTATTTTAAATAGTTAATACTTCCACCTGGACATGCATATGTCTAGAACTTTATGGATTTTACTTAAGTGCTTGAAAACACATAGATTTTTCTCTGAATGAATAAGTTGTTTGCCTTTCTTCCTCTAGAGTGACGTTATCCGCAAGCCGCAAGGGCAGATGGAGCTGAACTCCTCATGCCAAATTGTCCGGGGTGAAGGGTCCCAAACATTCCAGGTAAAAGTTGCCTTTTCATCTTGCAGATAACCATGTGCTCAATGGCTAGGTGAGAGAGACCTTATTTCAGAGTAAATAGTACTCTACATACCTGCTTAAAGGAGCAGGCTTTGCCTGGCGGCTGTATTTTGGGTTCTGATGCGAGCCAAGCAGTTAATTTTGTAAATAATAGGGAAGGATCACTGTAACACAAACACTACTTTTTGATGTTGAAAGAGATTATGCTATATTTGTGTTTTTCCTTTTTAGCATTCTAGACTTTCTTTTTTCTAGTTAGGAAGGAGAGCTTGAAGCTGTGTAAGGAAAAGTGCTGCTTATAACGTTAAAGCCAGATTATATCCAGGATCTCCTCTTAGAGTCTCCCCTCTCA
>JAVCKT010009387.1:22291-33728 GCA_032273925.1 Rhynchotus rufescens | reverse complement strand
CCAACAGTTTTGGATGAGGTGTCGAAATTCTAAGAAGTTGTCAGAAACACTGATGATTTTTTATATATATATATATATATATATATATATATGTATGTATGTATGTATATTTCTTTGTTGTTCTAGGTCAAACACGGCCATTCTAAGCTGGTTTGGTGTGCGCTGATAGGGAAAACATTTTACTACTATCGAAATCATGAGGATAAGGTAATTCTTTTTCATTCTGTCCTTGTGCCCTTCTTTCTTATCCTGTGTGCCTCTTTCTCTGCTTTTACCACTTATATGCCTCATCCATCAAACTGTTCCTCCTCTGTACTTCTCCCCTCCTCCCTTTGCTTAGTCAATAAATTATGCTAAAATAATTTTTTAAAATACTGAAATGGAAAAGGTTTACATAGGAAGTGACTGCTCTTTCTCAGATCATGGTATAATTTCTTTCTCAGTTTCACCTTGTGAAACTTTTAGAGCAGACTGTTTCACCCAGCAGCTGACCTGTTTTGCATACTGTTAGAAAAGTAACCAGCAACTAGAAGTAACTTCTTGAACCTTGGCCCAGACCTCACCAGTTTTGTCTTGGTGAGGTTTAAGCCCAAGTTTTGGAGCATTTTCACTTGCACTTGAAATCCACCTCCAGACCAAGTGCTACAGGTGTCCTCCGTGTGTCTGAATCTACCCATTTGTGTCATTTGAAGACTACTTATTTCCAGTAGCAAGTAGGAAGTCTGAGGATGAGAACTCAAGATATTGCGGAACTGACCATTAGAAAACACATCCTGCCCTGCAGGACCAGTGATATGAATCTTAGATTAGAAACTGCTCTGCAGCGTAGGATGTACCTTTTAGTGGGTTTTATAAATACCAGTTATAACCACCAGGTGTAACAGAAGGAGGGAAAGAATAATTTGTGGGAAAGGCCATCTTCTCGTTTAATGTTCTTGTTCTGATCTGTAGATGCTGTTACATGCATGTTACCTGATCTAATTACATATAGACCCCTTAGTTAAACACCAAATTAAAGTTAATTCCTTACACTGTATAGCACTACCCTCGTGCTGAACTGTATTTTTTTCCTGCATAATAGATTAGCCATGATTACTTAGCCTGCTTCTTCCCCTTAGTGTCCCCTGGGGCATCTGTGTCTGCGTGGATCCCAAGTGAAAGAGGTAGACCGCTCCTGTGACTCCGATGAGGATTATGAAGCTGCCGGTGGAGGCCTGCTCTCATCCCACTGCACCCTGGTGATTCACCCACAGGACCAGAGTCCCACCTACTTACTCATTCGCACCAAGCAAGAGAAGGTATAAAGGCAGAGAGAAGCACACGGGGCTGGTACCAACATCCGTTAGCACGTGGGCTGGGCCAGGGCCATACAAACAGAACCTGCCAGGATCCAGTTGGACCCACATGGTTCTCCTCTTTATTCCTAGAATACCTGGCTGTACCATCTAACAGTGGCAGCTGGTAGCAGTAATGCCACTGTGGGCACGTCGTACGAACAACTCATTGGAAAACTGCTGGATGCAGAGGGAGACCCTAGTAAGTAGAAATCCAAAACTCTCTCCCATAGTAGCAAAGCATAAGGAAGGGTTATTTCAATCCCTAGTTTAAATTGACCAAAGATGAGGAAAGGGGATATCCCAGTACAACAGTAGCAAGATAAAGCGCCCTGCAACCATAGTCCCACTGTAACCTACGCTGTGAATAGAGAGAATAGAGACAGTGTAGTGAAACAAGGCAAATCTATCCTGTCATTTGTCAGGCACCTATAACTTCTATTACCACTGTCTCACATATACTACAAAGAACTGGAGCTTTAGTTTTTCCTGCAGTTGTTGATCCAGGTTCTCTTTTCCTGGGTGTCTTGACTATATACATATATGCACCCTGTTCTAAACACACACACACTCACACACAGGTATTCACATACACATCCATTGCTCTGTCCACAGGTAAAACCCCTCACAAGCTACACCCACGCTCGTCTGTTCCTCCTCCTCTTAGGTACTCAATTATTTATGTCTTTAAGTACTGTGTTCTCAAATAATTAATGTATGCATTCATCCCGAGTACCCTTTCCCTCACACTCACATATTTTCACAACTATCCGTAGACATTGCTTCATGTGCAACAGTAACTTGCACTAATAAAGATCCCTGTAGCATGTGCCTGCCTGGCGTGGCTTGCATCTCTTGCTTGTATATCCAGAAGAGCCATTTCTCACCAGAATCCAGCTGCAGGGAAGCTCTGGCGCAGCAGGCTCGTGGAAGGCAGCACTGCTTTCTGCTGGCAGTTGATGCTGCAGGCAGCCAAGCCTCCTTTGTGGCGGTCTCTGCTGAAATCGGTGAAATGGCACCAAAGATAGATGTAGCCTAGTGCAGCACAGCTGCTTCTGGATGCTCTGCTGTCAGCAAGGTTCTTTGTCAGTGTGGGAACCTTAAATACGATCCTCTGTTTCTGATACTGACTGTTTTTGCACACCTACTGCCTCAGATTCTCCTCTGTGGAAACACCCCATGTTGTGCTACAGCAAAGATGGGTTGCACACATCCCTCACCACTCTGCCCTCGGAGGCTCTGCAGACTGAAGCTCTGAAGCTTTTCAAGGTATTTAAAGGGGCTTTTTGCTCAGTTGTTGGGGGAGATGATTCCTGGTCACAACAGTTACTTAGCAATCAATCTTAGTCACTCTAGACAGACCTGCTGTGTTAATTAATTACATTAGATAGTTGGCTTATTGTGTCACTCATTCCCTAGGGAATTAACTTTTCTGTGTGGGGAGCCTGGAGGTGGAAGCAATGTCCCACACAGGCTGTGCACTTCAGAGCTAGCCTTATTTCCCCTTCCGGTAGTCAGATTGAAGGAAACCAGCAATTTGCTACCAATTTCTCCAACCATAAAGCCAGTGGCAACCGAACATTGGACTTTTGCATTCTCCAGGATGAGCACTGCCACTGGATAGTCTTAGCAAGGCAGAGCACAAGCCTGGAAAGCAGGAAGCCTTTTCCTCTTGATTCTCTTGCTGAGCTCTTTGACTGGTGTAGGCTTAGCATATTTTCCGGCTCATTTCTAGAGGGCAGGATAAAAATTTAGTGTTTATTTCCCCTTTCAGGGTTGTTTAGAAGAATTAATCCATTATCTGTAACGCGTTTGGGGAATTTGACTTGGAAAGTACCAGAGAAGCATCTCTTTCTGAATAGCACTGGGTAACTTCCCCCTTTTGCAGTCATGCCAGCTGTTCATCAACGTCCCTGTGGAGGCACCTTCTATCGATTACCACGTGTCGCTTGCCCAGACAGCGCTGCAGGTCTGCCTGACACACACGGAGCTGCAGAACGAGATTTACTGTCAGCTCATTAAACAGACCAGCTGCCGACAGCCCCAGAACCACTCGGTCATTCAGGTGAGTTCCCCTTGGATGCTTCTGCTCTGCTAGTACTTGCTGCTTAATTCTGTGGTTTTAATAACTAGCAGTGAGAGTCGTTCTTGGAAAATCTTGCAAATTTTAGAAGTCCTTTCTAGAGGAAAGACAATGACAAAGCTGACATACACAAAGAAACACCAGTGAGAATGTAACTATTTGTAAAATAGATTTTAGTTTGAATTTAGCCATTTACCAGTTGCAAATGGTCCGTTCCAACTATATTTGCCCTCAAAATCTATAGCTTATATTGTGTTGCCTGTTTACAGTTGTCACCTGATACTAATTTTGTCTTTAGTTTTATTCGATCAACTGCATGCAAGTCTTGAATATTACAACTAAACATAAAATTTAATTTTTGCACTATAATTTTGGGGTAAATCGGATTTAAAAGTGATAACATGAACGTTGATCTTGATTACAATTGTCTTAGTTCAAATGAGCTTGAAAGATAAAATAGTTAGGGAAGTACATCAGTATTTTGAAACAAATTCCAAATGTAGTCTTTGTAATGATCTGAGGTTACAGAAAAGAGGAAAAAAAGAGATTGATTAAATAATTTTAGGTGCTAATTATTCACTTAGCTCTGGTTACACTAGTCCAACTCTTCGAAAGTGACCACTCATTTAGAAAGCTGCTTCTCAGCCCAGGTTCGGATGCTGAAAAGCAGCATGTCATCTTAAAATCATTTCCCTGTAAAGCGTTTTGAGCTAAATGTCTAAAAATGGTCACTCTCAAAAGCTCTGGTCACCACCCAGCACTTTACTTACAGTATTGAAGTCAGTGGTCAGAAAATAAAGAACAAGAGTGATGTCCAGTTTTATGTTCCCAGTGCTGGCAGCTCCTGGCTCTGTGTGCTCCTCTGTTCCTGCCTCAACATCACTTCCTCTGGTACATCAAACAGCACTTGCAGCGGCACGCAGACCCCAGGTAAGGACTGCCACAGAACTTTCTTTTGTTAAATGCCACAGAAACAATTTTGGGATTCCTACCTGCAAGGTGAGTTGAAGACAGAGACAGAAGTTTCTGTCCTGTGTCTCCACTGCCACTCTTCAGTCATTCATGCTCGTCATATCACTTAAGCTAGTCTGCAAAACTCAGTGAACCCCATACTAGCTAAGGAACTTGCTACAGGTGTGATTGGAACCACCCAAGGGTTGCTTTACCACCACAACTACTTTGTTTAATTGATAGAATTTAAGTACAGACCAAAGTAATTGTTTAAACTCGATCTCAAGTGGTTGCCTTCTGCTGGCAGATTAGCATGCCTGCTGAGAACAAAAGTGAGGCAAAGAATAACTTAAAAAGTTAGCAGCAACAACTAACAAACCCTAAACATACTCTACCTCCGTTTCTATTATCTCTTTAGTGTATTTAGTAACACTTTTCCCTGGTGACCAAAAAAAAAAAAAAGCACAGGATCTACTGTAACAGCAATAAGCTGTTCTCTGGTATTTGTGCTTTGCTACTTGTGTTTCCATGGTGGTCTGGTCTTCAGTATGTCTCACTGTGCCACTATAGAGGTCATGGCGATTGAGCTGTCTAGCTGTCTGTTGCAGCAACATAAGTTCAGTGTGAAGGCCAGACATAGCTCAAAGTGGTTTCATTTCAAGCAAATACTTGTATTGAAACATTCAGCCTGTCTCGGAACTCAGGCTGCCACTCTCGTGTTGCACAGAAAATCTGTGTATTCCTTGTATGCGCGCGCGTGTGTGTGTGTGTGTATACACTATATATATATATATTTACTTTGTTTTCTTTCATGTTGCCTTATATTCACTATTTCTTCTCAGGAGCAGAAATAGAGATGAGAACTTCTCAGTGTTCAGGCTGTCTCTATATTGTCCAGCAATATTAGGATGCTCTCACTAGGACTAGAGGACATCTGGCCAACACTGTTGTTTACCAGCTCTCAAGATGATTCATGCAGCCCATTACAGGGGCTGCTGAATTAATCTTGAATTAGGTAGGAAGTTTCTGGACCTTCTGAAACCGATTTAGCACCTCTGCTTCAAGTATTACTGTGCTGGTGGTCTGCTAGGGTCTTAGCCCTAAACCTTGTTTATCAACAAATAAGCACCAAGCATGAGCTAAAAGGGAATGTATTTATACAAACTAGCTATGAAACACACAATTACTTGGGTTAGAAACAAACGAACAGCGGCTAAAGCAAATGATGCTCCTGTATGCATCTAGTTTAGATTACTTTTAGAGTAGTTGCTAAATGAGATTAGATTAGCACCTTCTGCTTAGCTTTAGGACTAGTTACTTCTCTTCAGAGAGAGCAGATATGTCTGTTTCCTGACTCTCTAGACACAGATACTCTTTTTCTGTTTTATGTAGCAAACAAAGTGCTTGGATGTCTGTGCTGTAGCAAGCTTATGATTTAGGCTTACATGAGATCATCGTCCTAGAATGGTGGTGGTTGTTGTTTGTTTGTTTGTTTTTATTTTTTCATGAAAGGTCACCTGAAAGAAGGATGTACCAGTGTTTTAGGCAAGAAAGAAAAGTAGGCAACGGTCGATAGAAGCTGGTCTCAGCAGCCAGGCTCAGCAGCATTTGGGAGAACTTGAGATCAACACCTTGAAAATATGCGAGCAATTTGGGATCCACAGGGAGTTGAAGCAAGATTCTCCCTCTGAAAAATGCTCCTGGATCACAGTTCAATCATGGTCAGGGAGCTGAGCAGCATCTTGCTACAGTGCAAAGCAAGCACTCCTGACCTGGTGTCACTTGCAGAAATTTAACTGGAAATTTAATCACCTACTAAGCTCCTGAAGGCATGTTGAGTGGAATTGGTCCTCCTTCACAAAATAGCACAGTTACAAATCCTTATAAATCTTTGGGTTGCATTCCGTTTTCAGAATTGACTTGCTATATACATTCTTAAAGTTATTTTCCTAAAGGCATAATGGACTGTTCCTGCCCAGCTTTAGGGGCACTTGGATCCTTTTGGTCCTGATTAGCGGAGCCATCTCTTCACTAAACAGTAAATGGATATTAGTAATTGTCCTGGCACTATTTTTAACTATTAACAAATCTGTAGCCTCCTTTGAATGAAATGTATTGAAGCTTTTGCAGATTTAATCTCAGCTCTTCATCTGTTGAGATGACCTAGGCTATCTGTATAAAGATGCATCACTGCTCGAGTGAAAGCTCAACGAGTGATGCTCCGTGGTGGCATGGAAAGGGAGAATCTAAAGAAAGGGAGAATCTAAAGCACAGATTTGTGGCTCATCCCCGGCTCCTTCCGTAGGAGTGAAACAGGCAAGTATGCCATCTACTGCCAGAGATCTGTGGAGCGCACGGTGCACGCGGGCGAGCGGGAGGCCAAGCCTTCCCGCATGGAGATCGTGTCCATCCTTCTGAGGAACCCCTACCACCACTCGCTGCCCTTCAGCATCCCTGTGCACTTCATGAACGGAACCTACCAGGTGAGCGGCCCCATCTCTTCTGGGGGTTATGGGGCTGCACAGTAATCCCCCTTCCTCCTGGGGGGACACAGTGGTGTTCCCACACATCAGGCATTTGGAGATGAGCACTGTTTCCCCTCCATGCCATTCCTAGCCATGCCTTCTAAGAAGGTGAAAGGAGTGCAGCCCTTACAAATCTTGGGAAGAAAAGATACTTATGGAAGTGGGAGAAGTGTTATAAACATCTCAGGGAAAGAGTACACTATAAAGTGAGATGATGCACAGGTGTAGCCATGGGGGAAGACTTCAGCTGGAGCTGGTGCTCCGTCACCAGTCTGTAGGAAACAAGGCTTCATTAGTTTTGGTAGTCATCAGTGTCACATATTTTGAAAGTTCTGTTGCATCGGCTCATGTTTCGTTCCAGGTTGTAGGTTTTGATGGTTCCTCCACAGTTGATGAATTTATCCAGCGGCTGAACCAAGAGACAGGAATGAAGAAGCCATCCCACATGGGATTTTCTCTCTTCACAGATGATCCTTCTGGCAGGGATTTGGAGCACTGTCTGCAGGGCACCATGAAGGTAATCTTTGTCATCTCTTACAGGCAGAAGAGTTGCTCTGAATGAATGCTGGGTTTTTTAATGCATCAAGATCAAATAAACTCAGGTGTTGCTCTCTACATTAGTATTCAGAGATGAGATGTTAATTAGCAGACTCTAATCTGAGACACTAGTTAAGATAAAGCACGTTCTGTTTTAGCAGGTGATAGGTTGGTAAACTGAAGAAAAAAAACATGCTCCCTTCTCCCACTCCCAGCAGGCTTTAAGCCCTGGATGGCCACCTTAAAGAGACGAGCTAGCTGCCATGAGTGACAAACAAGAGATTTTGGCATTAACATGGGGGAATAATTTGTCTTACAGACACTGGTGGAGGAATAGTAGAAATGGCAGCTTCAAAGAGACCCTCATATCTGTAAGGAACATAAATGTTCACTTTTACATGGTATTAGATTTTACACTGAGTAATGTAAGGAGAAAATGCCAGTGACTTTAACATGGATGTTGTGAAGAGGCAACTGCCACACAGGCTGCCAAATGAAAGGCTGCCTTTGTGCCCTGACTATCAATTGGATGAGGTGGGACTTTGCTGGTAATGTAACCACCATTTGGAGGGATGAGATATTAGAGTAAGTGATGGAGTTTGAGATGATCAAAGGCATCACTTCCACTGGTTAGATTGCTGGCTAAGACAACCTCAGTAGCTTCATGAGAGAGGATTAGGGTACATACTATTACAGTTCATGTGGCTTCTTAAGTTAATATTCCCTTTGCTATCAGAAGAGGACTAGAGACCATTATTGGACCATGTATGGGAGAACAGGAATAGCCTGGTGAAGAGAATTGTAACAGGAGATTAATTTTCCTTTGGACAGTCCAATCCCAGAGGTTTGCCTTAGCCAGGCAAAGAGACAGCTGCCCTTCAGAGGGTGCTTCATGCTCCAGGTTGGCTCAGGAGGCTACTTCTGAAGCCAGCCTCCCAGGCAGTCCCACTGGCCACACTTACGTTCACATTGTGGAACCATCCTAGAGAGCGTGAACTGGATTTTTTTCACATGAAACACGAGCTGGGAGATGTTATCCAGCACAGTGGGTTTTCAGGCCATGTGACCAGACTAAAGGAAAATCCTTTAAAACAAAGTTAGTGAAGCATGGCATCTTAGGAAGCACTGTTCCACTGTGCAGATCTGTTTCTCATGGGCTGTGCTGCTTGCTAACGTAGACCTAGTTGGTACTAGACTGGACTTTACATGCAGATTTAAAATGGAGTTTTCTACTGAAACTCTTAGGTACTGTAAAATAAAAAGGAATTGGTTTGTCACTTTTGGCAGTGTTTATGCTGAGCCTTTGTATTTCATCATCTCTGTTTTCCACAATGTCATTTTTCTCTTGCTTTCCCCACAAACTATGACTGTACCTTTTCCTACACCTTGTCTGTCACCTCTTTTTTATTTTTATATATATATGTATATTTCTTTGTATTTTAAGATTTGTGATGTTATTTCTAAATGGGAACAAGCCTTAAAAGAATTGCACCCTGGGAAATACGAAGGTGGCACAAGAATAGTCAAGCTGACCTATAAGAACAGGTACTGTGTTCCCTTTTTTGTGCTTTTGTTAATTAAATATTGGTAAACTGAATATATTTCTGTAGATGGCCAATAATTTTATAGTGTCAAAACTGCTTTAGCTAATAGGCATGAGGCCCTATGTAAGATGCAATAACTTCTGTATGTGTGTGGTAGACATGTGAAAGAGGATATTTGGAGAGATCTCTAGAGATACTTAGAGATAAAATCCCAAATGCTTTGCAATAGCAGAATAGACCCAAAACATACTAAGTACTAGCTAGAGCACAATAAAACATACTTGGCAGAATTTCATTTGCCTAGATCCTGAAACATAATTAAATAACGTGTGTTAGGTGAGAAGAGGAGACACCTCAGGGAAATCGGTAGCAAAAAAGATTAAGCTGAAACTTGTGGTTAAGTAAAGAGTCATGAAGATGAAACAGATACGATGACAGTGTTTTTGTGCTCTGAAAGGCAGGACCTGTAGAGAGGACATGTAATAGCAGTACCCAGTCTGTACAGAGAAAGAGAAATGCTGATGTTGGATGAGGAGAGATAGTAGAGAAGAAAAGTAAGAGACAAAGATCTACAACAGAAGCTGGAAAATGTCCACAATTTATAACGAAGAGGGGAATTCTGAATTAAAGACGGTGCTGTGTGTGAGAACTAGGAAATGGCTTTCTACATGTGAATTCTGTATCACAGAGCAGAGAGAAAAAGGCTACCCAAAAATCAAAGGAGCAGCACTGTCGTGTTGACTCTTGGAAAATTTGTGGTGGTTGCACTGGTGAAAATGAAGCTTATGGGAACATTGTTAGTTGATGCTACAGAAATAGAAGCAGAAGTGATTGCTTTTGACGCAGAAGGCGGTATTTGTTTCAGCAGTGAAACCTTGCAGGAGGGTGGTTTGTTGGACTGGAATGTGCCTAGACTGGGCAGCAAGGATGTTTGATAAGGTCTGTCCAAGGCTGGGCTGTTCTAACACCAAGGACTCTGATTAAGGCAAGGAAAGGTCGCTGTGGTCCTAACAGGGGGGTCCTCTTGAACTGACAGACATAAACAACCTGATCTTTAACCACTGGAATGAAGTATTTTGTGTGCTGCTGTGGAACATATGGTCACAGACATAACTTCAGTGTTTGAATTAGACGGTGTGGGCTGTAAATAAGCATGCATGGTGCTGGGAAGCATCCCCAAGCTGGTGTCTTTGTTTAATTATCTTGTACTACCAGGTCAAAGAGATGGTGAGTGTGGAGTGACTAAAAGCTACTAGGAAGCCTTGGTCTGCAAGAATGATTCTTTAATTTTAACAACAAGGATGGTTAATTAAGTCTTGTTTCTTGCTGAAGCCAACTGAAGACTAAGATCCATTCTACTGTAACTGGATATGAAAAAAAAAAATTAACTGGGCTTTTATCTGATCTTAGTTGGGTTTATCTCATCTTAGTTTGTGAGGGCTGTAATGAATATAAGAAACGCCAGGCTGCCGTAAGGAAGCTTATAAAACACTCACCATGTTTCCCAGCAAAGGCAGCTCTGTATTTTGCAATAAACAGAGACATTCAAGCCCCACGTCTGAAGTGTTGCCTGTTTGCCTCTGAGAGCAGGGGAAACACGATGCTGCTTCATTTCTTCCAGCTTTGCTGTCTTAAAGGGGCTGCCTTGCAGAATTCACGTGGCTTCCAGAGCTGGACAAGTGTGCTTGGAGCCTCCTTGCCCCAATCTTGTTCATAAAGGAAACACCTCAGTTTGCTAATCTCTCTGTCCAGTTCTCCCTTAATGCAGGAGAAGGGGGGGCAATGCTTTTATTTTAATCTTCCTTGATTAAAATTTCCAACTCTCTTCTCAGTTCACAACTATTTTATTTTATTTTCCTTTGCAATTCTCTCTACTTTTTAGGCTGTATTTTCGGAGCCAGGCTCAAGGTGAGACGGACCGGGAGCGGTTGCTGCTGGCCTTCCAAGTCAGCAGTGAAATAGCCAGTGGAAGGTTTCCTGTCAGTAAGGAGCTGGCTCTGGAAATGGTGGCCCTGATGGCTCAGGTGAGCATGGCTGTGGGCAGAAACCCTCCCTTGAGCCCTCCAGGGAGTTCAGCTGCATACGGAGTGTCTCTGACTGAGCAGCTCTTGCTCATCAGAAGTGGTATTTCTTATCAAACCAAGAGGCCCCATGGCAGACACTTTATACCAGCTGCTATGTAAAGAAGGGAAGGTATGATGTTTGAACACCATTTGCTGTAGGAAACTTTGCCATAGGTCTGCCTGCCCTTTCCTTCTGAAGAAAAATACTGTGCTAAGATTTAGGAGAATACAGCTAGGCTCGAGTATCCCCAGCACTGCCTCTGTTAGTGCCTGTGTGGAGGTGAGAAAATATCTCTGTCATTTTGCAGTGGACATCAGTGTAGGGATTAATGGGCTGTTCAGTTGCACTATGACCTCCAAACTTTATAACATTCTCTTAGGTGGAATATGGTGATTTGGA
>JAVCKT010009387.1:0-13261 GCA_032273925.1 Rhynchotus rufescens | reverse complement strand
CGGCGCTGCAGCTGCCCAAGGCGGCGCACGCCGTGGCGCTGCTCGGGGCGCCCTTCTCGCGGGGGCAGGTGGGCTCCGCGCGGCCGGGGGGCGCGCCGCGCGGCCGGGGGCGCTGCGGCAGCTCCGTGACGCGCCCCCTCCTTCTCTCTCCCTCCCTCCCTCCCCGTCTCTTTGTCTGGCAGAAGCGGCGCGGCGTGGACCACGGCCCCGCTGCCCTGCGCGCCGCGGGGCTGGTGGAGCGGCTGGCCGGGCTCGGTGAGCAGTGCGCGGCGCGGCGGCGGCGGGAGCCCGACGAGGAGGAGGAGGAGGAGGAGGCGGCGGCTGGCCGGGGGGCGAGGCGCGGCGGGAAGCGCGGCACAAAGCGCGGGGTGTCGCGGTGCCCCCGCCACCACTGCCGCCTCCCCGGGCGCCTCTTCTGGCCCCTGTCCCGCCGGTTGTTAAACGGGGCCGTTTAGCTCCCCGCGAGGGTCGCGTGCTTCCCGGCGCCAGAGCGCAGAATCTTCTGGAGAGCGCAGCTCTGTGTGAGAGGCTTTGTCTGCGGTTCTGTCTCGAAAGCGCTTAGCGATAACGCTACCTGAAGGGAAAGGACGGTCCCCTAATGGAAAGGATGATCTCTTAACTCTGGCCACTACTCTCTTTTGTTGCCATGAAAAGAAAAAAAACGATATCTTTCTGTTTTGGTTTCTCCCATCTGTCACTTCTTCAGGCTAAGAACTGGAGGGAAAAAAATCACAGCTATTAGTAACAGACATGAGATTAAAAACCTGTAAAGCTGAATTCTTGCAGGGAGAAACTTCAATTTATAAAGCTTTACCTGCAACCGTGTAACAGGGATGGATGGAGAGCAGGGATGGATTGCAGAAAGGGGACATAGCAAATGTATTCCAAAGTTTAATGCAGTGCCACTTTAAACAGGAGGTGCTGCTCTGGAGAGCCCTATAGGTGAATCCTCCATCCCTATGGCTCAGCAGCTGGAAGGGGCCAGCTGGCAGTGGAAGCTGCAGCCCCCTTAGGAAGAGGCTCCGATGACACAGGAGTTATAACAGATTCTGCTGGGGAAGCCCTTATCAAGATAATGATGGTCTTCAGCACACACAGGCGAGCTGTTGGTGCTGCAAAGGCAATCTGCTTGAGGGCTCAGTGGTGAGTTAAGGAGGAAAAAATATATAGCCTTTTGAGTTCACAGCTATTGTTCATAGAAACTTAACCAACGATTGGCTTTGTTTAGGGGATATTTATTTCTTCCCTAGCAGGATAACTGTCCCTGTGAGATAGCTTTGCCTGCATTAATGTGCCAGTAATTCCATTGCTTGGCCTCCTATGGTAAGCTGATTTGGCAGCAGAAGTTCAGCTGCATTCTTTTTTTGTTTGTTTTCTATCCTTCTGATGTTATGGGTTTTGCTTTTCTGTCTTCAAAGAAGGTCCACTGCTATTCTCCTTATTGTTGTCAATTTAAATCTGAATAATTCTATTTTTTTTTTTTTAAAAAAGGCCTTTTGCAGGGAAGTTGTGCCAGGTTAGACATTAGGAAGAATTTCTACACAGAAAGAGTAGAGAAGCATTGGAAGAGGCTGCCGAGGGAAGTGGTGGAGTCACAGTCCCTGGCAATGTTCAAAAAATGTGTAGATGAGGCACTTGAGGACATGGTTTAGCAGGCAGGGTGTGGAAGGGCTTATGGTTGGACTCAATCTTGAAGGTTTCTTTCAACCATAATAATTCTATGATTCCTTGTGATATTTGTCCACAAGTAACAGCGTCCTCTACAAACTAAATTGATCTCTTACCTAAGTTATAGATCTTCTTTTTTTCCCACTACTTACTATTTTTGTTTTTTTGGGGAATGAACAAAAGGGGGGAACAGTTCTGGGGGAGTTCGTGGGAATGTGAGAGCACTATAAACATGACTGCTCTGTTTGTCTTTGTCAGCACCAGCTTGCAGCTGGGCACAGGGCCAGCTCGGGAGGTGATGCTTCCCTGCAGAAGATTAAGGGCAGATTTGGTGCAGTATAAGGAAGCCTAGATAGAAGAAAGAGGTAGTGTGCTTAGGAATTGAACTTACAAATTGACAGTAACTCTTAGACAAAATTACACTTGGTGCTTTCAAGTAGAAGAGATTTCTTGTAATTAAATTCACTGTTTAATTCACAGTATCACTGGCCTGATACTATACAGTTTTATTTTTTATTATAGCTTCAAGCTGAATTTGACTTATATAAAATAAAGATGCTCTGATGTCCCTTCAGAGCCTTTCCCTCAGTCCTGTCCATTCCCTTCAAAAGTCTCCAGATACTAAGATGTATGTGTTGCCTTCTCATTCTATGGCTTGGGCCTTAAGTAAATGTACTGTTACTCTGAATATCAAAGAACCACACAGCTTTCCATGTGATCACATGCCAATTTAATGACTTAAATTCCTATTTTCTGCTTCCATTAAAGGGAATGGCAGACCTTTGGTTCCTTCCTCTGGCCTTTTCTTGCATCTTGCTTTCACTGATACCTTTGAGAGGAAGCTTTCCATTCTGCTACTCTCTTGGTTTTTTGGATTGTTATCCTAAGAGAAGCTAAAATATTAACACTTCTCCAAAATGAGTCTCCAGAATGGAGATTCCTCTGTTCTGACAGAGAAAAATGCTGAATAAAAGCAAATTTCTAGCTGCCTGATTTGGGGGAGGACAGGATACAAAGCTTTGCAGGGCCATGTATTGTTGTGACAGCGAAGAGAAATAGTTGCAGTATGTGGAGGCTTTGGTGGGTGGAAGGTGGGAACGATAGGTGGCAGATGAACTTTGCTTAATTTATAGGAGGGAGGAGGTATATGTAATTCTATAAAATAGGAATTTCTTGTGCCTCTCGTGTGTGGATTTAGCAGAGAATCTGATCAAATCAAAACCATAATGTTTTTCAGTTCTTGCCTGTAATATAAAATCAGTACATCATGGCTTACTTTATTTGCTGATAGCACAAATTCATCCATCTTAGGATTGGAATTGGATCATGTAACACACTGTTTTATTTTTTTGTTATAAATAGTGTTTGAAAGAAAGGAGTCAGTGGGGAGGGGCCCAAAGGTGCAAAGATGAGAGGGAAAATTCAGAAAACAAACTGAATTATTGAACTGCCTGACACTGCTTGGAATCTGCATTACATTTCTGTTCAAAACTTTAGCCCTGTATTTTACTGTAGCCTCATAGGCCCAAGATACCTATGACAGGTATGTGTTTCTGTGAATGTAACAGAAAGGATGGAAGGCTGTAAAATTATATTGTGAAGAGCTAGGATATGGGTACCCTGGTTAAGTGCCAAAAATTCAGATTTGCCATTCAAACCTCAGTAAGCCCTGATATATTCTACCCTCCCCTTCTCTCAAGACTTACTTGCCTGGGATAACTGATGGAATAACTATTTACTTGTGTAATAGTTAAAAAGATGAGGTGCTTGCTGTTGAGGAGAGCTTTTCTTGTCTGTCTGTGAGTCCCACTTACTTTTTTGTTGTTGTCAGAAATGTGCTGGTTTGGGGTTAAGTTTATTTAAAGGGAACTAGAACTGTAAATGAAGACAAGTTGTGCTGGAGCTTGTCAGGAGAGGGACAGAGGGTAACAGCAGCCCCACCATCTCCTGGTCTGATGCAAGCCAGGGGGCAAATGTTTCCCAACACCTGAGGCTGACGTTTGTGGAGACCTCCTGAGGTCAAGCGTACTGCATCTCATAACATAGTCATCACAGAAATGAGGTGACTGCTTGGTTTGGGGTCAGAAAATTATTTCTTAGCAAAGATGGCCTTGCTGAATCAGGCTTGGAATAGCAATTGGATTATTTTTTCCTATGAGCAGAAGCCTGTTAAATAGATACCAAGACAGGTGTTATTTTGAACCACTCTTAACTGTGCTTCAAAGCAGGATGGAACTACTGAGATGTGAAATTTTTGAACTAGCAGAAACTTGTTAAACCAATAATCCCCATCAAAAAGGAGTATGTGTTTTTTATTTCCAATGGATGTATATTTAAAGAGACATCGTGTGATAACCATAACCTTACTGCTTTAAGAGTTAAACTAGACTGCTGAAATCTAGCTCCTGTACGGGGATCCTGGCTGGCCTAGTTTCATAGCTGATATCCATCCCTTGTTTGTACAGTTGCTTTTAATATTTTTATATTCTTTCTCTCCTGGTAGATCTGGTGGATTGAAACTGGAGCCTATTTTAAGAGTTTGCACTGGTCATAATGAATGATTCCCTTGTCTGCTGCCTTGCAACCCTTTACCCGTGTCTTTGAGAGGATTAAAAGGGGAAGCCAGCACTAGCCTATGAGCTTATCAACGTGAGCCCGCTGGTAACGGCTTGTAGCCCCTTGTTTTGTGCCCAGAAAGGAGAATATGAGCCTTGTCTCAAACTGCTCATAATGCTCCATGCCTCCTGAAAAGCCTCTCTGTACCTGTGGTGATTCACCAAGCAGGCTGTAACGTGAGAAGGAGATTCTGCTGGCCGGGCATCAGCCCTGCTTCTGTCTGAATGATTTCCTATAATGCATAAGAGGAAATGAGATGTAGTAACAGCATGAGTTCTAAGGGGTTTCATGTAATACATAGCATGAAATGAGATGTCGTAACAGTGGGATTTGCAAATTTCTTGCAAAGTAGACAAGCAAGATTTAGAAAACCAGAGGAGGAAAAGTTTAATTTTCCCATTAAGTTATTATTTTTACCTCCTAGCTTACAAACATCCAGTGTAAACAAGCAGTGTCAGGATATCACTTCTCTGCTGTTTCATATGCTTTTAATTCAATTCTTGTGTCTCACCCAGGAGACTTGCAGCCAATTTCAGTAGCATGGCCCTGGGTTTGGGTTTTGAAAGCTCCATCTCCTTCCCTAACTGCTGCTCTGGAGCACTGTCTCTGCAGAAGAGGATGGGTTCCTTGCTGTCTCTTAGGTGTTTTTCCAGTTATGCCCCAAAGCTTTTGCGTCATCTGCTTTTACAAAAGAACATTTTCCCTAAATCTGCGTAGGTCAATGACTCACTGGAGTGATTGCTGCCTGCAGGGGAAGCTGAGCAAAAAGCTCTGCTCCTCCCAGGAGGGCAGGAAGGGAGCACCCCTGGGGCCATGTAGCTCGCCACCCAGGGTTGGTGAGCCAAGGGCCACCTTCATAGCTTATGTGAAAAATGTGTGCCAGGAGCTCTTAAATCTATCCTTATTTTGCATTGGTGTCTTTTTTTCTAAGTAAAATTTGGGCTCTTAATTATTAAAAACTCAGATGTCTTTTAATGACTATAGGTTACATTGCAGTTATCTGGGTTGCTATCCATCCCCATCTAGTCTGAGTGACTGCCCTTCATCCCTTGCTATGCTGGCTGAATGCTTATGTGACTTTCTCATCTGTTTGCTCAAAAAAAGTTTGCCAAATTGGGAATGTTTCATATTAAAAACTTGGTTCAATGGCTGAAACTCTCTTTTGTTGTTTCTCTCCTCATCCCTCCCCCTTCCCCTCTTTCTAAAAAGAAACCTATTTTGACAGTGTTTCTTACCATAAAATGAGCATGGAGGTGAGGTGAGTATTGTGTTTTCCCAAGGTCTGTATAAAGCTGGATGTAAAGACTGGTAGAGAAGAGGTAGCATTTATGAAGCTGTTTCTGAAGCTTTGGGAAGGAAAAAGTCTGGGCAGTTAGATGTCCCATCCCTTCTGCTCAGTGTTACTTTCCTATGTGACTTGCACAGAAGAATTGGACTGATTGCCCAACAAGCATTTTTCTTTCAATTCTAAACAGCTGGAGAGGTTGCAAAGAGTAAACTGCTTAATTCTATGCAACTGCTGCTGCTGGGTAGGCCACAAATGTGCTGCATTTGATGCTTGTCACCCAGCTTTGTAGTGAATTCCCTTTTTATAGCCTGGATGCAAGGCTCAGCCTGGCTGTCTCTGCTCACTGAGGGAGGTGCCCTCATGCTGCTCACTCATCCTGACAGATGGTGTGATGGGTGTCAGGCTGCAATGGGTGCAAGGAAGCTGCCTTCCCCATTTATCCCCACAACCATCCACTTTTAAGAATGTGGATCCATTGCACATGAAAAGACCCATACATGTTCTTTTTTTAAATCTGTGCTGACTTAGGTTGTTTGTTTATAGCTATTAGTGTATTTTGTTAAATTACAAAGGATCCCAAGAAACAAGGAAAAGTGCTTATATTTGGAGTCATTGATGATAAATGCAGGTTTATTAAAACTAGAGGATATTTTTTAGGTTTCAGGATTGGATTGCCACTTGTTTGAGAGTGACTGCTTCTGTTTTAATTGGGCAATTATGGCAAAGACTGCTGCAATCATCCAAGTTGACCTGAGAACTTGAGCCATCTGCTGCACCTACTTAAAAGCAGTGGGCCTAAATAAGAGGGCCCTGCAACTGAGGAAGGAGCAGCTACAAGGGACAGGCACTCCAGCTGAGCAACAACAGCCAAGCTTTTGAAGGTGGTTACAAAAGCTGAAGCTGACTTTGCTGCTGACTTTGGAGATTAGGCTTTTTATAAAGGAGAAAGTAGAGAGGCATCTTAAAGGAGATGCAGGAGCGCTGTTTATCCAAAGGTGGACAGGATCCCAGAATTGTGGAATCCAGCAATGTGTGTCCATCTGGTCATCTCTGACATATCTCCACTATGAGCCCCACAGTGATTACAGGACTACATGGCTTTGTTTTGATTTGAAAACTGTACATATTTTTTGCCTTATAGATGGGGCCTGGAAAGGGGATGAAGTAAAGGAGAAAGGATCTGGAACATGGGCAATAGTCCCCACACACATTTCTTAAAATCTACCATAGTTGGCTGTTTTTTAGAATAACATGAAGAAACTTAAAAGGATGAGTTTTATGTCACTACCTGGTACCCAGCTGCCTGTCCTTAAATACATTCTGCCTTTTTCCTTAAAGCAATGTGAAAGATGGGGTGGTTGTCTCTGCCTCAAAGGGAGCTAAATATGGAGCTTCATAATAAAATTTCCTGTAATTCTCTTGCATCCTAGCCTGGGTGAAATGCTGTTGCGTGCTAGCATGCCCTGTAAGGGAGGACCAAGCAGAAGTGGCAGCCCTTTCCTTCACTGCAGTGTATGATGTGCTGTCACATCATACCTAGCACACCTGTCTGGCTGCAGATTCATTCTCCACAGCTGTCTGAAGACCAAAGGGGTGTGGAAAACTTGATGAATCTGGGGAGCTTCCTCCAAAGCTCTTGCTGCATGCTGGCTGATTCCATGCCTGACTCGTAAAGTCTCACTTTCAACACTTGTTTTCCAGCAACACTCACTTTATCACCCCTTTTAAATAATACTGAAAAAGGAGCAGCAGTGCATGAACAGCTGTCTGTCAAGCAATTACAAATAAGAAAGGGGAGATCCTTGCCCTTCCTTCAAAGCAGCCCAAGCTCACAACTCTTTCCTGAAGCTGTGCTGCAGAATGAAGCAGAGGAAAATGGAGTGGTTGCACTGGCTAGCAGGTGGAGCTGGGGGCATTGCCTAAAGTGGACTCCAACCTCCCAAGCTGCTGTTCAGAGGTTGCTGGAGGGAGGTGGTGCTCAGGAGAGAAACAGCTGCTGCTCTAGGCCTGTGTTGTCTCTTGGAAAGCGAAGCGGGGGTCCTGCTGCAGCTCCTGCCGTGGCTGGCTGCAGGTGATACAGCCCAGGGTGCTGGGCAGCGTGTCTGTCTGCAATCCTTGTCAGGTAGTGGGGCTCAGCTAACATGTCTCTCCTAGAAAATAACCCTGACGCATGGCTACCTATGACTGCTGTAAATCAGGCACTTGCCCATTTGCCAGCAACCTGATTTTCACAACCTTTTTCCTTATGTTCACCAGGCAAAATCCCTTTGAATGAGTTTATTATGTGCCAAAAAGTTTCCTTGTTTCCCTCCTGTAATAACTTGTCTTTGGGATAAGTAGCTAGAAATATGTTTTAGGAAGGCTGAGTCAGAGACCCAGAATGTTGTTGTGTTTCAACAGCCAACTAAGCTACAATGGGCAATGATGAGATCTTAAAGCAGGCTAGAGTCAGGGCAGTGGAGCATCGGACTTGATGGGAAAAAAAAAAGGGGTAATTTGAATGTGGCCTGGGCATGGTGCTCACTTAAGGCTGTATACATTTGACTGTATACATTTGAAAGGCAATATACATAAGGCTTTATACATTTGAAAGACAGACAGCAATACAGACCATATTTTTTTCAGTGGAAAACTTGCCAATAAATAATTGTTTTTCAAAGTGAGCTTTAGACACTGGCCTAGCTCATTGCTAAATTCAAGTCAGAATATCATCTTAAGCTCTCCAATTTGTAAAGCTGAGAGGTGTTTTTTTGCGAGGACATGCACATGTCAGATGAATGCCCTTCCCGGTTGCCTGACAGAACTTCTGAAGGGAAAGTATTTTGAAAGCCTTGTGGGCCACTTGTTTAGTGTCTTCACATTCTGCCTTTGCTGCCTTGTTTCCAGGTTGCCAAGTGTATGACTCCGGAGACTTGAGCTTCACTCAGGTTCCCAACGACGAGCTCTACAACAACCTGGTTTCGTACCCCCGCTCGGTGGGCTTGGCCAACCAGGTGCTGGCCGATGCCGTGAGCCGCGCTGTGGCCGCCGGACACAGCTGCGTGACTATAGGAGGCGACCACAGGTGAGCTGAACCACCACTGATGGGGGCTGCACACGGCAGAAGGGAGTAGCGCTTACCTAAATCCAATCAGGAGGGCAGTGAGAGCAGCTCTGGGTCCTTCCTGTGGCACTACGAGGTAACAGCTTCTTGTTTCTATTGCTGGGCTCAGAGGATGGACTACAGAAGGTGACTATAAAACCCCTAGTACTATTCAGAGAGAGTACTACTGAGTTCCAGGCTCTCTTGCAGATATAGAAATAAGTGAACTTTCTCTTTGATCAGATCCCTTAGGAGCTGTTGCAGTTTCTTTACTGGTAAATGCTTAGCAATTTGTCTCTTTTTGCAACTTAGCTCATGCTGACAACTTTTAGGATAGGTTGGTGATGTCTGCACACAGGCTGTTTTTTAGGGGACCCTACGGTGCACAATTCTGCTTTACTTCTCTTTCTCCCTAAACTTTGACCTGAGAGCAGGCTGAAGAAGTCGGTGCATGTAAGAATGTGTTGGAGGAGCTGGCATGAGTCGAGTCAAAAGCAGGTGAACAAGGCCGGTGATGAGCAAGCATACTAGATACTCTGAGAGATCACTTAGAAAAGGTGAAAATTAAAGGCTAACTTTGCAGCAAGTGAGTTGCTCTTTCCCATCTCCCAGGACTAGTATAGTCCTCTAGAGTTACTTGTGGTAGCCTAGAAACACGGTGGTATTGGTGCTTGCTATGCAGTGTATGAGGTGCCTTCTATGATCACTGTCACTGATGTCCGATGTGTTAACGAACAGGGCTGATCAGTGTAGCTGCAGGGACTCCCTTTGCTCCCCCTACTTGTCCTGAATGTGACATGTTTTGCACATTGTCTGAAGGCTTTGCTGCTGTCCCTGCAGCTTGGCAGTTGGGTCCATCAGCGGCCACGCGCGGCAGTGCCCGCACCTTGGTGTCATCTGGGTGGACGCGCACGCCGATATCAACACCCCTCTCACAACTCAGTCTGGGAACCTCCATGGACAACCAGTTTCGTTTCTCTTGCGAGAACTCCAGGATAAAGTAAGTGTCTTGCTGTATGGTTAACCTGCACTGACATCCTTAGGACACTGCTCCTGTTCTGGTGTGAGGTACTTTCCTAACTGCTACAAAGGCAGACTTTTAAAATTGAAGTACATGTAGTAATCCATAATATTTGTGTGTGTATAACTGCAGAAACGAGCAAAAGCCTTTCTTGCTAGCGTTCCCCTGTGCTGCCCTGGAAGCAGGGGGTCAGCCAAAGCTGCATGCAGCCACTGCACCCGGTGCCGCTGCTGCAGCACGCAGGGGACCGTGGACCGCGCAATGGCAGCAGCTCCCCCAGTCGAGGAAAAAGGGAGCCCCTGGGAGCACCATGCGGCGCTACCTCCTGCACAGCCCCCTGTTTAGCTTGGCACTGCGTGTCCTGACAGACTTGCAGCGCGATGGGCACTGGTCTTATGTCCCTGCACCTTCCCGGCTGCCCTTGTGTTGGTCCTCCTATCAAACATTACAAGTCAGAATGGCTGGGCCTGCTTACAGACTGCATCTGAACAGCTAAGACTCTGCCTTTGGAAGAGGCAGATTCTCTGTCATCGCAACCATGTACCACGGCACGTGGCCTACGCATAGCCAGGTTTGGCTACTGTCCCAATGTGGCATAATAGCTAGGCCTAAGGCCTTCATCATTTCCCTTTGGGAGTTCTGTACTGTTAGATATATCGTGGGGGTATCCTGCTCATGGCTGCACCCCTCCCGAGCAAGCCCGGCAGTGTCATTGTGGCAATTGAGGATAATACTGCACTGGTGCCTGTCATAGCAAGATTGGTTTCTAGTCCTGCTCCCCTCTCCCAAACTGGGAAATGGTAGAATTAAAAACTTCCTCCTTTAACTCAGAAAAAAATGGCATGTCATTCGCATGGATAAAATCAGGATACCAAACCTTCAAGTGAGGGTTCCCTCTAGGGATCCCTTCTTCCCTCTAGATTAGAAAGGGATACTATAAATAAGCACAAAGTTTTAAGTGACGTCCTAAACACAAGTTTGTTAATTATGTCATTAAACTATTACTAATATATCATTAAACTAATCCAATACTGCCACTTTGCTTGTAGATGCCACAGCTTCCTGGCTTTTCCTGGATAAAGCCCTGTCTTTCAGCGTCTGATATTGTGTACATTGGCTTGAGGGATGTGGATCCTGCTGAATAGTAAGTTAATTTAAAATAGAGGAATTCTGCAAATTCTGAAATCCCACGTTTCTACCCCCAGATGGCTGTGCCTCAGGGTTCTTAGATTTAAGTTTAGGCCAATAATGAGTGATTTTTGTAATACATATTTTCTTTAATAGTTATATTTTGAAGAACTATGACATCCAGTATTTCTCCATGAGGGAAATCGATCGCCTTGGAATTCAAAAAGTTATGGAAAGGACGTTTGAGCACCTCATGGGCAGGTAACTAACTGTGGATGAACAGAAGCTGTTTCATAAAGATAACACACAAGCTGATTAGTGACCTGGCAACAAATCTGTAATCCTTACGGATACAAACCCCTCTCCACGTCTCACTGCTTGTTAAGAATGAGGATCTACCTTTTCTGAAAGGTGTTTAAATGAAGGCCATTTCTGGTGGAAAGCAGGTGAGCAGTGATCCTCACACAACTGTGAAGGTGCCCAGGCAACAGTCATGCCTTAGCACTGACTTTCATGATTTCTGCATATGGACAGGGATTGGCAAAGGGCTGTAAGTTACATTTGTCACTACAGTTGTGATGTAGATGAGTTGTCCTACTTCTGAGAAATCACATATCTTGCTTCAGTTTTCCAAAGGTGCTGACCCAATCCTGATTCCAGGGTGTACAGCATCCCTTTGAAAAGATCTGTAGCTACTGCCAGGAACTGGAATTCAGCTCTCCATAGCTGAGGCAGGAGCATTTGGGAGCAATTCTCCCTCCAACCATGCTCACATAGCCCAGTGTCAAGTGCTCTGCTCACGTGTGTGCCTTTGCTTTGCTCCAGTTGCTGGAGCAGCTCAGGGAGCAGACCATGGTGTAAGGATTTGGCCCCAGGGAGAGGAGCAGAGCCAAGAAGAGTAACTAACCCCCTGAGTCCTGTGAGGACAGTGGTTCTTGTTGCTGTTGAGTGTGAAGTTGTCCTCGCCTTTCTTAGCTGCAGCTCTGCCAAGTACGAAGTTGCTCATCCATCTGCAGTAATTCAGCAGTACAGAGCCTACCACCACCACCTCAGTAGCTCGTGTGAGTGACAAGTTCTGTCCTGGTTATAAAGCTCCCATGGGCTGTTAAACTTATCATGCAGTTCAGGAGGTGACCTTTTAAGTCTGAGTTCATCCTTTGCTATTTTATCAGCTAGACTTATGTGGCAGAGCTTGGAAGGAGCCTTCAACTATTGTCCTAAAAAAAAAAACACAGAATGCCCCACTCATGTTGATGAACTATTAAATCCTCAAGCTTGGTGCTTTGCCCTTTCAGGCATCAGGCAGATCAGTGTTTCAGTCATTTATCCCAACCTCCCTTAGCAAGAGGAGGGAAGGGGCTGGATTATAGTGCAGCTTCTCTACTTTGCTGCAGCTCAGGAGACCGGCCTCAGGAAGGATGGTCGCAGCGAGAGTTCGCCTGTGCCAGCAAGTTCAGTCTGAGCAGAAGCTCAATGAAATTAGAAAGACAAACTTCCTCTTTCTCAGCATACATGGAAGAAAGTTCTGAGCTAACAAATATATTAGTCTTGAAGGATTTTTTTTTTAAAAAATCCTTTCGAAAGGTGGGGCACTTAGTAGCTTGGAGTGTGATGTGACGTTGCTGATCAACCTGAATGGTAAAAATGCATAAAGACAAAGCTAAAGGTTTTGAGTTTTCTTTTTTGTTGTTGTTCTTTTTCTCTCCAGACAACAGAGACCAATTCACCTCAGCTTTGACATTGATGCTTTTGACCCCTCACTGGCTCCTGCAACGGGGACTCCTGTTCTAGGTGGCCTGACTTACAGAGAGGGCATGTACATCACCGAGGAAATACACAACACAGGTAGGGCCGCGGGCAGCTCCGCACAGCCCATGGCTCGCAGTCTTTTCTGCATAACTAAATAATAATATGAATGTTGCCTAAGCAAGTGACTGAAAAGTCAACTTAACCTTCAATAAGGAGGTGAGAGGGTAGGGGAGGGAGGTGGAAATGTCCAGTTGTACAATACTTGGTAAATGGAATAATTATATTATTAATATATATTCAAATATTAACGATTCATGCTAAAAGTAACTGTACCATCTCCTTTTTCTAAACGCATGAGGCCAGATAAAAAAAGAGGGGCAATGGATCTAGACACAGTTAAACACTTTGGAGGTCCAGTCTGGGGCTTGCAAATGGAGCTTTCACTAAGTCATCTACAGGTGACAATATATGGGAGCTTCCTCCTGCTATGGAAATGCTATTTCATTCCTTTAAATAAAGAATTCTTTGTAATAGAAGTTATGATAGGGAAGAAGAGAGGGCGGAAAAAAGACCTCAGTAGAATAAAAGGTGGGATGGCAAAAAAAGAGTGTACATAAAGTTATTTTATATCCTCTACTTTTAGGACTAGACAAAGATTTTAAAAATTAGAAAGAGGGGGTTCCTTTCATAACTGCAGTTGGAGCATCAG
>JAVCKT010009386.1:0-10282 GCA_032273925.1 Rhynchotus rufescens | reverse complement strand
TAATTCCTTACCATATAATGACCTTCCAAAGTAGGAGCTCATCTCATTGGTATATTAAAGCAATCCATCCAGGTATAACACAAGAAATAGGCCCAGCTCTACCAAAGCCTCCTGAGCCATCCAGTATTTATTGGCAATTGAAAGATAAGCTTCACAGAGGAAGCTACTATATATTCACTTTCCAGTGTAAAACTATTTTTTAAATCCACAAAGATATGCTTAAAAATTCCTGCCAAGCCGCCAGACAGAGTGAGGTGCAAGGGCAGGACGGGCATCCAGCTCCGTGCTCGGAGCACCACAAGCCGCTTTTGCCTCCGGCCCCACACTTCACTTCACTGTTTCAAGACCTCAAGCCACAGTTAGCAACTGATCAGTGACAAACAGTCAAGGATTAACATAACCTCAATGTGACAAAAAAAAATTAAAATATACCTTTTTTTTTTTCTTCTCTTTTTTTTTAGGAAACAAAATCATTTACTCTGTGGTTAATTATTTAAATACACATCTACGTATATAATTCCCAAGTCTTTCTAAAATGTCTTTATGTTCTAAAGGCTAATTGATTTGGTGATACAGACAAGAACAGGTTGATAAAATGCCGGAGTGCTGAAATTAATTCTGAAATCTGTACTTGTTATGGATTCTCTTTTGAGAGACATCCTGTAATTTGCTCACATTGTGTTTGAATGAATAGTCTTAAGATACAATGTGAATCTTAGGAAAGAATACTAGAAAGCCTTTTCTCTGTAAAAATTCCTGGTGCTTTTAGGCAACACTGCTATCTACTGGGACACTCGTTCAGATCTTGTTGAAGGCTATAGAAATGACAGAGAATAATACTTCCATGACAGCTCACACGCCAAGGAATCAAAGACCAGGCCCAAATGATAAGTAGCTCGGCACCATGAAGGAAGACCATTAGCTGTGCCGAAAAATAAAAGCTCAATGACCCAGCACTAACAAGAGTTAAAAATCACTGCTTCAAGGTGATGGGAACAAAGATCTCAAAGGAAGCATTTTTTCCATGTGCTCCCAATACTGATAGCACTCTGGGCATAATCAGTGACAAAAGTTGCAAAGCTGCATGAATTGGGAGACCGATATATTTGGGTATTTCAAGTGAAAAGAGACCGTGTTAAGAACAGAGCCAGTTAATAATATGCTGTTCTGTCTTAGGAGGCAATTTGTTTGGCAAGCCAAAACTTGCCGAAGATACCTATGGTGTCATTATTATTTAAAAGATGATGTTTGCCAATGGAAGCAAATTCACTGTTAAGAAAAGCTGAGCATCTTTTCAACATACCACCTAAAAACTCTTTTGATGAGTGCTTTCACAGTAATTGCATTCAGATCCAGGACTTTTTATGGACAGAACACAAATGGACAGAATGCTAGAACTGCTAGAAAGGAGGATCCTTTAAACACAAGGGCTTTGATTAAAATGAAAGCTACAAATGTTGGTCAGATAAAATAGACAGGACATGTTTCCAAAAATGCACCTGGGCACTAAGGAAGACTATAGAATCTGACTATTGATAAAAATCTGATTGTTTTTGGTATTGTTTTTCTTGTCTTACAAAAATCTGGTTGTTTTTGGTATTGTTTTTCTTGTCACAGGGAAGAGCTCAGAGGGCAGGATGCCGTAGACTATGGACGTTGACTCCATGCTGCCCTACCCAAGTGGCAAGGAATAGCCTTTCTTAAGTATATACCTATACTTAGGCATACTGCTCCAACACCTACCCTTCACTGCTACCAGAGATAACTAGGCATTTACACTTCAAATTAGAAACTTTATCTAACTTCCCTAAAGACATCTTGTTCCCTTTGATTTGGATTTGAGAAACAGAAGGGAGTGAAGAGGCAAAACTTTCATATAAATTCTCATGTTACTCTAGTGGGTAAACATTAGTACTAGGCAAGGGTCACATTACATCTATCTGTATTGAAGTAGCTTTGAGGCAGTTGATATGAAAAGCAGGTATTTTTTTGCCTGGATGATTATACCTATTAACACAAAAATCATTTGAAGTGTTAGTTAAAAATTCCAGCAGTTGTCTTTTTGATGTCAAATATGAAAGAGCACACACTTCATTAAATGGCACATCAAAAGGATGAAAATGCAACCATTAATCTATATTTTATCACATCCTCCTAACAATGCATTGTAGAAATCCACGTTGCACCAAATAGCAAAAGTCTTGAAAAACTCCTAGGAAGCACTCTTCTTACACATATATCATTTTTTTTTCCTTTTAAATTTCCTGGACTTCCATTAGATACTTAGGAATAGCCTTACTCGTCCTCTTCTCACTGATGTCATTTCAGAACTTACACAGTAAGACAGGGATGCAAAATGAAAAAGCGCATCCCCCCTACTGCATTCAAATCATTGGCTTGGCAAGAATTACCACATTTGATCTACTTGGCTCTACTCAGCATACTAAGCTCCTGGTGTGCAACCAAAACTTAACGACATTTCTCAACCTAATTTAAAAGAGGTTAATTTCATCATGGACGCGCCCAGCTCCTCCCTTGAATGTCCAACAGAAATGTCCTCTATGCCTATGGCCCTCACCCTTCACGCTGGATTTCTATCACAGTAGTTACTGTTTCTAATCAGCAAGGAAATCCATCGCTGGCAAGATGGGCAACTCTCCATCCTCAATAGCATGACAGAAAAGGGGTGAAGTTTTGGGTCAAGATGTCCCTTGCTGATTTTAACAAGACTTATTGTAGTGGTAAGCACTTTGCTTGGCAGCAGCAATTCTAGCAGGATTAAGCCTGCAGGACTTAGCCGATCATCTCTGCTCCCAGAGGAAAGGGAAAAAAGGGTTGTCTGAAGCTTTAACCTATTTGGAGAGACCGCCTGAATAGACATAAATTCTTCACTCTGCAGGAGTACTCACAGTACACAGGAGCAAAAGAAGGCAGAAAACCTGAAGACACATGATGGTGTAGGTACATTGGCATCATTTAGGTTATCTAACTCCCTAGAGTGCCAGGGAACCTCTATAGAACACCTGGTGAATAAATTCACGTGCTTTACTAGCCACACTGAGTTCACCATCAGTTCCGTGAATTATTCTTCTCCTTCCTGTGGTATTTGCATGCCATGCATATGCTGCTGAATAAGCTTCCTGGCAAGAATGTGCAGTTAAACAGGAGCTTAAAGCAAATATTGGAAAAGATTCACTGATGAGTCTTTTTTTTTTTTTTTCCCAGCTCGTAAGTGAGCATATTAACACTGGAAATAACGCTTATCCGAAAACAATGGAAAGAATAATGTGACCTATTTATACTATTAAAGTTGATCAATACAGTTGGAAATAAACATGTAGATGTTCTCTCCATCAAGCTACTCTGCTGAAACAGTTTTCTTTCTACTTACTAAAAACTGTAGTACTAGAAGAAGGGAAAAAAAACTGTTCTAAATATGCACTATTGTAGTAGAAGAAGGAGAATTTAAGTTTTCAGACTAAAGTATACACCATAAATTTTCTCACTCAAAAACACTCCTGAATTACCTACTTACAGGGACTTGCATGGAACAGATGTGATATCATATGACTTAACATGCTGATCTGCTTTTCATAGTTTGATTAGCAAATGCCAAGCAAAATCATGCCAATATTACTGAACTATCTGTCGTAGGGAAAAATTTACTAAGCCTTCCTCATGTTTCCTTCATCCCTGCAAGGTTTTACTACATAGCAGATAACAGTATGGTTGTTTCCCTCACTAAATTCAGCTCAGACAAGGGTACAGTAGAGTGTTCAATTGACTGTGTAGAGCCATGGAGCAGGTGGCATGACAAGAAGGGTTATCTGGAGATGTGATGGGGATGAGATGAGTCTTGCAGCATCAAAGAATCTAAGTGTCTTTATGATTAGGGAAGGTAGAATAAAGGAATGAGTGATTCTTATGATGATGAATCCCTGGCAACTGGAGAAAGCACCATCAGATCTACAGAGGGTTGGTCTTCTGGCCAAATGTTCAATTATTTCTCGCCACTTAGGAGGTATTAATTGATTAAGTTAAAAAAGAAAAAGCCACACAAATGTGTTTTGTTTCCTTGCCCAGCTGGCAAGGAGAGGAGAGGAGCTCTCTTTCCTTTAAATCCACCAGGGCACGCGCAGCGGTGTCTGTCCCACGTGCTGCCCTCCCATACTCACCTGTCAGAAGAGCTGAATGGAGAATATGAGTGACGCATACCTCATAGGGGCGTCCCAGCCTTGCTGGGCCATGTCCCCCACATGAGGACAGAGGCCAGCACCAGCACGTTAGCCTGCTACAAGCACAACCGCTCCTAAAACCCGTTCTGGGAGGTTTGCTCTTGCCGTGAATTCGTGGCCGAGGTCATGTGTTGGCTTGTGCCGTGAGTTGTGGAGCTCTAGGAAAGAGACCCTTACGTCTCGTATGGACAAGGAGCAACCTGTATCGAGTTAATGATGGTTTTGCCCTCTTAAGCTCAGGCTGATTTCAACTCCCATTGTTTAAGTATAGTAGAGCAAGCAACATGAAATCACAGAACTGCATGGCTGCGATGGGTCTAGGATAAGCACACTTCCACATATTGAAAGCATCACTCACTCAAGTACTGAACCAAGGTGCAGACCAACAATTCCCTGGGGATGAGGGCTGTATCTGAACCCCTCAGAAACAGGGGGCATCTGAGGGGGCTTGCTCAACCCCTCTCCCACCACATCTCCTCCCGCTCGAGTTTATTTGCATTCAGAAACCATGATCACCAGCTTATGCATCAAAGCACACCTGGAATCAGCTGAGGCCTATTCTGGAAACCCAGCAAGGGAAAGAAGGACATTGTTTTCAGTGGCATTTTGCAAGCAGGGAAAGATAAGTCTTAATATCCTCTGCCTAGGTTTTGCAGAGGTGAGATTTGGTTTTATATTACCATAAAATGCTTGCAATCTTTATATATCTCTTGTGCAGAATATAGCACACACAGTAATATTGCCATCAATAAACTAGCTGAATCAAATCCCTTTTCTGAGCCAAGCCTTACATGGTGGTAATTAAAAAGTGCACTTGAGAGTTTCAGCCCAGACTTTGCAGCATTCAGCAAGGAAAACCTCTCCAAGCATCCCCCTTTCTCCCAGAGCTTCCTTTCTTTCCTCTGAAGGTCAAAGGTTTAATTTGTATGCTCATCTCTCTCCTTCACTTTCCAACATATCCCTAATTGAAATTTGACACATAGCCCCATTAGGTGAATTTATTCTTTTTCCATGCTTCATTAACAATGCTCTTTGCTATATTCTGGTGATAATGCTCGTCATAAAATGCTCTCCTATGCAATGCGGCTTACAACGGGTGGTGATTGATGGCATCAAAGGGAGCTGGGAATGTGGAAGGTGTAACTTTACAGGCTGAAATCACGTTAGGAAACTCAACAGTTGGGGCAGATGCAGATTTCTTAGAGTTCTTAGAGATGTAAAGTGCCAGAAAACTTCCCTGATGTCCAAAACTTAACCTGGTTTTACAGCACTAGGGGCAAAGCAGGATCAATGCACCATGATTTTCTCTTCTGAACCTGAATCTGCCACAGGGAACTTCTACCTGAACTTGAGCGTCATTTATATTACTCACCTGAAATGCCGAATATCATTTTCTCCGCTAAATTGTGCACAATTTGGTCGTGTAACTACAAAAATGAAACTCAAATCCGTAAATGCAAACGAGCTTTTCATTTTTAAATTGCAATTTCCTTTCCTGCTGCACTGTACCACTTGTCCATGAAGTTTTGTCTTTTTGGAAAACGACATTTTCCTGTGGCGTACCAGTTTCAGTGGGTTGCTGTGGAAACCGCTCCTCTTTCTCTCTCTTTTTCACCTTGGGAGGAAAATGGTTGTCATTTACAGTGCATAATTTGGCAGGTTACACTTTCTATGATCACTCAGAGAGCGCGGAAAAGCAATCTCGGAGCTGAGGGACAGGGGAAGAGGAGAGTGCGCCCATGTCTTTTTAAAGGTGACACCCCAAACCTTCCCTGTCTTTTAGCCTCTCATTAGATGGAGGGGCAAAGGGTGCAAGGCTGACACAGCGAGTGAACGGCTGAGCTGAAAGCCCTGGGGAGGCTGCACGGGGGTGCCGGGGCTTGTGAGCGTGTCCAGGGCTATAGGAGGCTATATAGGAAGAGTGACACAAGCGTAAGGCCTGCTGCTTCTATGGTCAACCTCAAACAAGAAAAAAAAGAGAGAAATCCTTATTTTGAGTGTGGTCTTTGAGGGTTGAGCCAAAGGCCAGAACATGTTTGGATAAGTTTTGGGTAATGATCTGAACCAATTCTCGCTTTAACCCTTGCAAACCTATTAGCTCCTATTTGTGAATGCTTGAGGAATGGTTAGTATCCAGGAGTCATTTCACCAGCACATACTTAGCAGGGATAGAAACAGATGATTAAAGGGAGACTATTTTGCAAATGAGCACCAGAAAGCTAAAAGCAGCAGTACAAGATTCACCAGTATTTACCTACTGTTTCACCTGTGAGACGTGGTGTAACTTTGAAGTCCCTGCGTTAGAATATTTGTCTCAATAGAGGGTATTTTTTTCCTGTTTCAATGAACAGCACTGCTTTATGATGTGAAGAAACCTAGAAAGGCTTTCTAGGAATACAACACGGCTCTTAAAGCAGCACCTGGCATCAGCACTGCCTGCCCGCATCCCAGTGAGCTCCAGGCACTGCCCTCCATACAGCGCAGCTTGGGAACCACCTGCATCCCAACCCTCTGCGAACTGGGCGAAGAGTCCTCCCCTTTAAAAGGGCTATCATCTCCTGGAAGAAAAGAATAAATATAGGCAGCGTTTATTCTGGAATTTCTGACTAACCAATACCATACAAGTGCTAAGAAGTTCAGTGCTGAGATTACCTTGAGAGAGGAAAATGAAGCATGTTGCTGCCAGGCTATTTGCCCTCAGAGTTAGCACACACCACTTCGAATAGAAGACACAGGCTTTCCTTGTGGGATTTCTCTTTTAATTATAAAACTTATCCTGTAATTGACGAGAATATCTCTTTAAATATATCATTATGTAAAACCAAATGGTAAGACTCTGGTGCTTGTGTTAGCAGCAGGCAGTGGTTGAGATTGGCCTCCAAGTGACCTCCAAGATAAGAGATAGGCTAGATTAGAGTTTTAGGAGTCCAAGATAAACCACTGGAAGCCAAAAAGCAACTAGCAGCTATTTTCTTTGGGATGTGGGGTCTTCATATTCCTCCATATTCATATAGCCTGTGTGAATTAACAGAACAAAAGTAACTGACCTTTTCCTTAAACTGCGGCATCACACTTGTACCTGCATCTATTCCCCCTATAATCCTGTTTGGGAACAGCTTGTACAAGGAGAAAAGTGAGTAAGTTATGGTACTTTCATAATAGCCCCTTATCCACCTGGCAGTTTATAAGAGGTTTCATAAACCTATTTACTTCAGGTATTTATTCAAATACAGTGGTACATTAGCAAGCTGTCAGAGTACCTAAAGGTATCTCTCAGCTGCATATAAAGGAAGTGCACATAATTACCATTTGTTCCTTTATGGTGTTTTATTACAAGAAAGTAGCACAAAACGCCCTTATTCTGCTGCAGAATACAAATTCTTCCAAATATACTGATGAGTTGGTTGGAAACCTTTTATAATTCCTCTCTCAGTGTGTCTGTTAAATACTTTGGGGGTATTTTTCTTTCCTCCTGTAGGCATCTAGTTCTCCACCTTAAGAGATGAGAGCTCGTGATCTTTAGACTAAGCAGATTGACTTTTATTCCCCCAAACGTGTCAACAGATGCACAGAATGGGTCAAGCAGCACATCTAGACCACACTGCTTAGAGCCTCCATTTTCCATGGGCCCAGAGCTCTTTCCTTCTGTACAAGCAGACAGAAAGCTGTTTTCGTGCAATTACTCTGCACAGAAAAAAAGAAAAAAACAATAGATCTTAAATTGGGAGTGAAGCGATAAAAGGTTTGAACCTTCTGCTAGTCATAAAGAAAAGCAGCTAAAGGCAGCCAGACAAGAGGAGATAGTAAAAAGGACACTGAATGTCAGTGAATGTCTGTAATTCTTCCAATATATCTCAGACGCAGAAATAATGTTTACAGGTTTTAAGACATGATAATTTGTGGAATACACTGTAAAGAACCCCATTATTTTTTCCTTAAAAAAAAAAAAGAAAATCTGAAGAACTGGAAAGTATTCATTGCACGGAGGAAAACCTTTTGCTGAAGCAGTATAGATAATAACAGATAATCATGAGCTCATGAATGATCATTTCTTAGTAAGCTCCAGGAGCAGAGGAAATGGCTGCTGCATTTACGGAGGGGGGATGTTGCAATGTTTTAGCGCAGTGTTTACTACCAGAGCTTCAGCACCTTGGAGGAAATACGAGCCTCAAGCTGCCCGAAGCGCTGAATGCAGGATACCTGGGGCAGCCCTCACTCCTCTGTGCTACAGAGATTGAGGATTTGCAACCAGAGCAAAGGAAATTTAGCAGGCTATTCCTTCAGGCCACTCGCAGCCGATAGAAATCAGCCTTATTCATAAGAAGTACAATGAATATCATGATAGCTGCTCAAGTTTCTGTATTGATTGTGGTTGTTTTTGCATACTAAGCTGCAGCATCCCAGGATGAAAGCATAAATGAACAGAGCTGTTAGTTCTGCTCAAGATACCAACACCATGAACATGGTGATTCATTTTTCAGTAAGAAGCCACCAATTTTTTAAAAAAAATTACCTTGAGTTGTATGGGAAAAAAAAAAAAAAGAGATTGGCAGCACTTTAGGTACAAATTGTTGGTTATCTGGTTGTCTTCCCTTCATAAGCACCTTTCACTATGAATTAATAAACCATAAAGCAAAGGCTTTAATTACAGAAAATATTATAATCTGGCTCTGAAAGGGACACTGAATACAATATGCTCACTGTGTTCACTCACAGGGTAGTCCCATGTCCTATTATGTCCCATTGATCATAAGAGCAAACTAGTAAACCAGAAACATTTGCAGAGTCAGCAATGACGTGCAGCGAGTCCTGGTGAGTGGTGATGGAGAAACAAAGCCACGTTGTCTTATCTTCATTCACGTCCAAATCCTCACCCCACCCGTTTTTGTGCAAGATGATAGTGCAGGTTTACTTCTCTTGTCAACACCCACATATGTGGCCTATAACTGTATAGCTGCAATCATGGAATATGCCCAAGGGAATTGCGTAAGTAACAGTACGTTTTCATTTCTTCTCCTTTCCTAGGATGCTGTCTTAAGCAGGCTGCCTACTCCATTTCGAAGCACTTTGAACACAGCAAGAATTGACTATCCCGGCCTGTTCCAAGCCTCAAATCTCCTGCTAAATGTTCAGAGTGATACAGCAAAGATCGAGATTATTATTATTTAGTCGCTTCAAGGTGCATGTAAGTCCTGCACAGTGCTTTAGCATTCTGCTGAGCACCACTGAGCATTTGCTTGGCACATAAGCAGCAGCGACCTTCAAGGCTCGTGCGAGGACGAGGCAGGACAAACGCTAAGCTCCAGCAGCAGGGAGCTCACAAGCCGGGCATGTACATGCGTAAACAAGCCTCTCTCATTAAAAGGAAATGTAAGCGTCTTTTCTGCGACATGTTCTGCACAGAGAGGCTCCCGTGATTACACGGTGCACCCGTGTACCCTAATTGCCACCATTGGAAGGAAACAGGTCACCAGAACCATTAGCCCCAGAGCAGCGTGCAGCCTCCTCAGCTTGAGATCTTCGGGTGACACCTGCAGATTACCTGGGTTTTAGGGACAGCAGGACATTCAGCAGCACCAATAGTATCAGGAAAGGTAGATCTGAGATGCTCCCAATGAGATTTCAAGGAAGCCCCTGTCAGTTTACTGTGTTTTACCAGCCCTCTTTCACTATTGCATGCAGAAGAAAGCAGCTTGCTCTGCCGTTCACTACCATCCACAGCCACAGGCGACAAAACGTATGCATGTATTTACAGAGGTATTTATTTAGTCCTCATTGCAACAGAAATAACAAGTATTTGAATTTGATTACATTCATATTTCTTGTACGGAAATGGAACAGTGTATGTAGTTTCTAATAGGCAGAGCGGATGCCTCTGGACTTTCATGTGCTGAAGACCTGACAGTCGAGAAACCGCAGGAAAGCACAGGAGGAGAGCAAATACAGAGTGATGATGTGAAAGCAGCAAATAATGAGAAGGAGCATGCCAGCAGATGGAGGAAAAACAGCTAAGGACCAGCCAAGATATGATAATTTAATGAGTGGAG
>JAVCKT010009384.1:0-16919 GCA_032273925.1 Rhynchotus rufescens | reverse complement strand
TGACTGATAATGCCTCTGTAATTATTATCTGTGCCTTCTCTTTAAGAACACTGAAATGAGACTATCCGTCCTTGCTCATATATGAGCATTTAGTTTGTGTACCATCATTTTATTCATTTTCACCAGGCCAAACAACTGCTTTCTTAATAATTGTTATCTCACTTTCTCACCAACTGCTCTGAAAGCACCACATGCTGAATACAAAGCAACAAATGCTGTGCTTGCATCTACCTTCTTGAGAAACCTTACGGAGGGCAATGGCAAGTGCAAGACACAAATCAGAGCACAAGTTACTCTCAGGGAAATGTATTCTTGTATGCTTCACTATACTGCTCCCAGTGAATATAGATTTGAATTCTGTGCTTTCATCTGATATGCCAGTCTCCAGGCCAGTTTTCTGTATTAGCAGCCAGATTCTGGTCTTTCATGGACACAGTTTCTCCCCTCAAGCCTTTTGTTTGAACTCCACTCTCAACACAGACGGAAGTCAGATTTACATACAGGAACTTAATCTGGTGTGGAAGGAATGCTCCAGAGCACTGAATTTACAAAGAACAAATGCTTTCAAGATACATAGGGAAATTTAATCTGTTTGTTCAGATCGTGGTGTCTGGGAAACCATCATTACAAATTAAGTCGGAGGGATGAGTAGGGCTGATGAAGCCCATTTGCATTGGAAAGGAATTTTAAAATAAATGCTGATGTTTAGGATAACAGAAAAATTATTATGATGTTTATCTTCATAGTGAATGTGTTGAAATTCAAGCATAAATCCATTTATGTCAGCTTCCCCTTGTTGCATGTAGGAACCTTATGACTGCACCAATTTTTCTACTGAATGTTTAGGAGTGTTAATTACTGTAGATCTCAAATGACTGAAAACTTTGTAAGGCACTGAAGCCAAATAGAAAAACATACATGAAATAAAGTTACTAAGTATTAGATCAATTTTCTAGGAATTTACTAGGATTGTTCCATTGACTTTAGCGAACAGAAGTATCCACCTAACCTATCTATCTATAGCCATACTGAGGAATATGTAGCGTGCTCTTCATCCTGGTATTAGAGAAAAGGCTTCGCTGATCATGTCCACTGCGTATTCCACAAGGAGAATATATCACCCCATTTTAGACTTTTACAACATAAACATCTACAAATGAACTAACTGCTCAGCATTCCCGTCAGTCAATGGACTGAGATAAGCACAAGAAATCTTAATTTAAGTACCAGTTTCAGAAGAGGAGGCACCATATCCTAGAGTTTCTCTTCTTTCCTACTTCTAAGATACCTCCATTTGGTCAGTAGCTCCCCTCAGAGTCTCTTTCCTTTGTGTTTATTTGGATTTAATGTAAAATCTGCTCTGGTCAAATAGATAGGATTTTAGAAATCTTATCAGAGCTGGGAGCAACATCAGGTCAAGAAACTATTAGTCTTCTTTTTTTATTATTATTTTTTTCACCTGTCAGAGAATATGGTTGTTTCTTCTTTCAGCAAGAGATGGAAATAAAACCGTTAGCACCGCGATGCCATTGTAAAAGAGGATCAATATTGCAGTATGGCCCGCTGTTTCTTCTACCTCAACCTTAATGAAATGTGCACTAGAGTTTATTAGATTGATTCTTCACTACATTTATTTTAAGATCTGTTTTTGCAGTTCAGACAGAGTCCTATGAAGAATGGCTACAGTTTCATTGCTTTCATTATTTTTTCATTTAAATTCACCCATGTCTTCCATTAATTGGGTTTCCTGTTTTGGAGTCCTGGAGGATATGGGTTTTCAAGGTTCTTTCTTCCATCCTATCAGTCAGGCTAATGTCCATGCCCAAATATGGTTTGTCAGGCCACCGGAAAAGATCAATATGCACACTGTGCTTCTATGTTAGGCCCGTCACAGAGCTCCTGGTCTATCCTAACCCAGTTATCCCTAGCAGAGATGAATCCTACTGCTATTCTAAGTATCTAGTCAGTAAGCAGGAAAGGCTTTAATATTGGCTCTAACGTGAATTTTGTACACAATATTTTTTTCCCCCGATTTGGAGAAATTGCATTGAGACCAACATCATTGCTGTTTGGAAGGATGCCATTCCGCAAACAGCAGGCCAACTAGGCAAATCCCTCTCCATAAGCAGGGGAGCTGCCGAAAGTGATCACATTTACATAGGGTAATTTTTATAGTGACAAACTTCAAACTTCATAGCAGTTAAAACGGAAAATGCATATTCTGAGCACTGAAAAGGCACTTTTCAACCTACCTCACTATCTTGACATGTATAAAGAAGAATCCCAATGTCTTATTCAGAAAAAGAAGGCCTATGAACATGCTATTTTAGCACAGACTTATTTTTATAAGTTTACTTATAATACTACTTTTATATGCAAGTCTGGTTTTATTGTCTTAAATGCAGGAATACCCAATGTGCACCAAAACTAACTGCAAATTTCTTTACCCACTTCAGTTTTTGTTCTTGAAGCTAAAACCCAGGGACATGGGAATTTTTCTTTGTTGTTCTTTTGAAGAGATTTTGATAAATCTGAGAATGAGAATGCCTAGACAATACAGATGAAATTGGTACTTGCTATGCCTTCAATAAAGGCAAGAATTTTCTCAAGCATGACTAGCCAATATAGATGAAATTGGTACTTGCTATAACTTCAATAAAGTCAAGAGTTTTCTGAAGCATCTTAGCCATGAAGGGCAAATTGTTAGAAATGGAAGAAGTGTCAAGAAGGAGAATAAGATCAGGACTTTCAACAGTGCCGTGAATCTCTCCTCTTTCCATCTTGCAGCAAATTGGAAATGCTACAGACTATAAATGCTTAACCTAAGTATAAGACCTTGTAGCACCCTAACTACTCACTTGCTGATGAAGCGTGCTCAACATGTACCACCTCCTCGCATATGATATTTCACTTCCTTGTGTGCTGAAAATGCCTGCATGGGGAGCATGGCTTTTGGGTATCCCACTGGTCTGCGGCCTCCTGAGTCTCTGCTACTCAACATGGAAAGAGTAGTCAAGCACTGGAACAGGGTGCCCAGAGAAGTGATGGAATCACCATCCCTGTCAGTGTTCAAGAAAAATATAGATGAGGCACTTGGGGATGTAGTTTAGCAGATATGGTGGTGATGAGTTTATGGTTGAACTTGATGATCTCCAAGGTCTTTTCCAACCATAATGATTCCATGATTCTATGACTTGAGTTCAATGGAGCAGAAGCTGCCTGGTGCTTCTCAAGCCTAAATCCTGAGTGAATTAGTAGCCTGTATAGATATTTTTGAGGTGCAAACATAAAGCTTCCCTTTGCTAATTGTACGTTATTTAGCTTTTGGCAGACTGTGGCTCCAAATCAAGCTTTGGAAGTGCTAGCAGTAAAGTAAATAGTGCTGAAAAAGCAAGTATGTTTCCCTGGAAAAAAAAAAAGAGTATGTTATTCAACTATGTGTGTGACTGAAATATTGTTTAACTCCTGCACTTTCTTGTTTTAATTAAACATGCCCCATTCTTTCTTTTAGAATGAGAAAGTCAGCAAAGAAGCATAATTATAAAAAAAAAATTATTCAAATTTTCTGAGGACAAGAAAAGATTTCTTTCTCAGTCAATTACAGTGAGTCAGCCTGTCAGGGCCAAGAATTAACACTAAGTGAAAAGAAGCACAAGTGGGTAATTAACAGCAATAACTGCAACACCAGAACTGGGAGCTCAAGACATCAGGAACACAAATATTCCTCAGATGCTCTCTTTCTTCAGCTTGGCTGGAAAATGAAAAGAGCACCTTTTTCCCTCCGAAATTCAAAAAGTGAATCATTTATATTAGCCAAATAACTCCCTCCATTCCTACTCTCAAGACCTGATCCTAGCACATTAAAATGAAAATATGTGTTTCTTTTCACTCACTTCAGTGTATCTGGAATCAGACCTTCTGTCCTCAAATCCAAGGAATGAAGCTTGAGAAGGGAACTGTTCCTGTTTGTTGAGATGTCTGGCTTTACTTCTAAATTAAGAAATTACTAGTGTAAGTGGGAGATGGTTGCTTGAGCTTACACATCTTCCTTCAGAAGCACATTTTTTCTACTGTATTCTTCCATTATAGGTGCAGAGCCTTTGTCAGCTTTTGTCAGGGTAGGCTCCTTTCAGTGTAAATAGAGAAAACGCTATAATTAGAAATCTCTTGCCCTGGAAATCAGGTACAAACCACAAACTACAAAGGGATTCACTAAGGCCTTCACAATGAAAATCCTCACTGTATAATGTTGAGAAACACACAATTAGATACAAAGTTCCTAAATGTGCCTGAATCAATATAATATTTGAGAAGAATGTTTCAGCTATCTGCAGTTTATATATATACCCTTAATTTATCATTTTATCTCAGTGTTTCCTATTTCCCTATCTGTCCTTTATCATGATACCACATGCTCATTTCATCCTGGGATCGTAAAAATGATGTTAAGGTTGGAAAAGTTCAAATTCTATCTTATAATCTCCAGGTATGAGGCAGACTAGGCTGAATCAAAGACCAAACCTAAGAAACTAAGATCCTCATTATGGTAAAAATAAAAAATGGTGAATTATTATTATGGTAAAAGTCATGGTACAAATGATGGTATTATGGTAAAAGTGCTCATGGTAAAAATAATGATGCAGAGAACTCTGATGCTTAAACAGCCTAAAATGATTTCTTAGGAAGAATTTCTCTTCTTGAAATTTATGTATCTTGGTGCATATAATCAGGTAAATTCAACAAATCAGATTGGAAAGATGTTTAAAACCAGTTATCTTTTCTTAAGTGGCCAGTTCTGCTGACGACAGACGGCAGAGCCACATCCATGGCTCTTGTCCACTCCTTTGGCATCTGCTCATGCTCAGCTGGCAGCTACCTTGCGAATCAAGTGACTTCTGCCTGGCCTTATAAGAAACGCAGAAGCTGGAGATCAGAAAGAAGAAGCAGCATTTTATGTTCTGGTGCTGAGGACTCCTTTTGGAGTCAGGTAGAATTTGGTTTTCTGGTAAATCCATTTTTAAAATACAACTTTGCTTTCATAAAAGGTTGCTGAAATAACACTGGTGTGCACAGCATTCAGAAGAAGATTGGATTTCACCATTAATCCCCTTATTTAACATGGACTCTATCCTCCCTACGTGCTTGAAGATTTTGACCTGGCATAGGTCAACTCCAAGTCTCCCCAACAGCTCTTTCAAAGGGATTATTGGGCATACACAGATATTGTGTAATCTAGGTTAAATCAGGAAATACTATAAGGAGAAGCAGTTCCACAGCGAAGGGAGGTCAAAAAAGCAACAACAGGAACTCAGAAAATATGAGGATATAAATAAGAGGACAGGTGCTATCTTCAGTCACGTAACATGATGAGGACTTGGTAATTGACCTAAAAATAGAGGAGACTAAAAGAAAACATTCCGAAAAAGTCCTAGAAGCCATAACTTCAACTGGTAATTCAGCATACTTTCACAGAAAGCAGTATAGAAGTGAATCACCACAGCAGAATAAAAAAGACCTTACATATTTATAGAAGAAGGGGCAAAAATAGCGCTTGTCAGAAAACATTACTCAAAGCTACAGAAAAATGCTTATTGATGTAGACCACATTCTGGGAACAGATCTGTGATTACTATATTATACTTACAGTAAAGACAGGCAATGCATAGACTAGGTTTATTTTAAATACAAGTTAAGCAAGAAACATTTGGTAGCTATGATACAGATGGTAACAATCCTAAAAAAGAAGAGCTCGTGTTTATATTTTCCTCCATGGCAGTATTTTTGGAATGACAATGGCTAAATCAGAGCAAATACTTAAGTGGATCGTGCTCAGCTGGATATATATCTGATCAGATTTCAAACCGTGCCAGTTTTGCCTCAGATATAATTATCTTGGGCTCTGCAGAATCGTTGAAGGAATTTTACTTATCAGAGGCAACTGGTAATTTTGAAGGATGGGCACTCCACATCAGTGTAGGGACAAAAAGACCATAGGCTAAGATCATCTCAGATAACCTAACTCTAAATTTTCTTGCTTTGAAATGAGCTATTAGATCTCCATTTTCTCTTGTTTCAGACTACCCCTGCTCAGTTTGTTCTGGATCTCACCTTCAGTAGTTTCACTGTTGTGAAACATGAAGGGCTGCAAAGGAGGAATCCTTTTCTCCTTGGTAGATCTTTCATTTAGATAAAAAAGCTTCATGCAGTAGGAGAAATTCTGCTCCTTGATCAGCAAACAGAAGGAGAAGCGTCTTTTCTGGCTGGTGTCATGCAGGCCAAGAGCACTGCTCAATTTGTGGTTGAATCACTGACATTTTATGCAACAGTCTGTAATTAAAAACAGAGTTTCACTTGAAATGCATCATCTTATGCAAGGAACATATGTTTTGTGCAATCCAACTTAACTGTTCCAGCCCACTGAAGGAGTCACTTCATTCCTGATGATCGGAGATGAGACTTATCTCCTTTCAGCACTGTATGTTTTAGGAAGCCCAGCTCAGTGTTGTCATCATTACACTGCCTCAAAGTGATGGCCTTGCTGTTGTGAATCTGTTGCGAGCTTTACCAATATGTAGGTCTGAGTCTACCAAAATTCTTAAGCTGGTCTTTAGACCTCCGCGACTCCATGAGGCCCAACAATAATTGCATTCAGAAGTGGTTTTCTCCCCCAATGGCTAAATGCAAAACCCTGTAGCAGAGCCAGCTCCTCAGATAACGTTGCTGGGTCGTTGCATCCATTTTACACATTCATAGGTGAGCAGCCTTCTATGAACTGTTTCAAAACGACGCACTTTAATACAGCAGAGAAACAATGATAAATGGTAGACAGTGCCTTATTTTCCTTTTGTAACAAGTCTACCTGGGCTAAGGAGTAATTCTGATAGCACAAAATCAGACTGTTTAATTCAGCCTTTTAATAGCTTTGAAATATGTTTACTCACAAAATATGAAAGCTGTAAGTAGGTATTATTTCTGGAGGGCTAGGACAGACAGAAAGTGTTATGGAAGCATTTTAGCCACTGATTTTAAATGAAAGCGAAAGAATCTTTAAACTAGCTAGAACAGCTTTGATCCACAGCATCTGATTTGCAGCTGAATAGGCTAAAATGAAATAAAAGTAAGATATATGCCTTAGGGCTACAATTTAATTATCCTAAAGAGAATTAAAGTAACATACGCATTTTTCCCCCCAAACAGCAGAATGAAAAAAAGTAGGAAAATTTCAACAGTATTTGAAGCTGTTTCTTGCTGTTTGCAAAACAGCAACAACTTCTCCACAAGAGGCATCAAAATTTGGCACATTATTTTGAACCAAGCCTCCTTGGATGCTTAGAAATCTCTTTTGAGAGAGGGAATTTAGGTGCTAAGCTTAATTCTGCACTGCTACGTCATCACATATGGTGCAGTAAGATAATACAGCAATTAATGCTTTCATTCTCTTAATATCGTCTCTTTGGTTTGTTTTGCCAGGAAGATGCCTAGGAATTCTTTCATATTTTTCTTTTTACCTGAAATGCTCCTGCTGAGCTGGTCCGTGAAGCAACAACCTTGTTCCCTACCAACTGTATCAACAGTTGCCCCTGCTAAGCTCACAGGCTGGAGACAAGTGTGACCAAGAAGTCTGATGAGCAGCAAAAATGTATTCATGGTTTAACTATTTCCATTTAATCTTTTTAAAAATATCTGCAGACATCCAGATAGTCACACATTGCCACCACCTGTGTCTTTCACTACATATTAATAATGAAGTGCTTTGGCTCATAGCTAGTACAGCAAATCTGCACAGACTTAAAGGAGAGCTCTCTGCCTTCTCTGCACAGCAGCATCTTGTTCCGTGCTATAAGCCGTGCTCTTCACCTTGCAGACAGCCATGAGAAAGAGTTTGAGGATCTTACAGTGGCAGAGAAATGCTAAGCAGCTTGAGGATCGAGTCTGTGGCAGTTCAAGGCCTGTGCAAATATCTTCAGTTAATAATGGGAATATTCTTTCTGGTTGTGTAGTGAAAAGCGTTCAGACTGAATTATTTGAAAACCCACTCTGTGCCTTCTCCAGTTTGACAGAAAATCCAGTCTCAAATATTGACTTTAGAACAAAGTTACCTAGTAAAGGTAAAATAGAAATGTGCATAGTAGAGCTGGGAATCTTTTGAGATATGTTCTTAAAACAGGAAGCTGATCAGTAACCAGTGTTCTCCTACACAGATACCCACACCAGAAGCATTATGAATATTGTTTGCTTTCAAAACGTGAAAACATTGCATCCTTCTAAACAGCAACAGTATTGCTTCAACTGTGATCATTTAGGGCCTCTGGCAAGGTATGTAGGAGGAAATGACATGTTTTTGTAGGCCAGCTGACATAATTGAGGGAAAAATAAAGAAGTATTTCTGCAGTCTGTGCACTGTGCAAAAGTTTGTTTGTGTTTTCTTTTCTTTTTTTTTTTTTTCTCAGCTATAACCACTACTATAAGACAAGAAAGTATCTTTCGTCTTTTATAACAGGCAAGCAAACAGGAGAGGGAGAGCAAATGTGGTTTTTTTGACATTTTTTTGACATTTTTTGACTTTTTTTGACATTTTTTGATATAGTAAAATAAAAGATCCTGGATAAACTAATTAAAAGTAAACAAAGAGAAACCCTTGTTTCTAGGGTTCAGGGTTTTTAAAATGGTAAATAGTGACGACAGAGAAGGACAGACTTCTTTACCCTTTTACAGAGTACTGCATTTGCTTTGTTTAGGGCTTTTACACCATTTAAGCAGCAATGAAACACCCTAGGAGATGTTCCCAACACGGAGCGATATTAGGCAAGAAAACGTAGTTCAGACACCTGGGTACATTAAGGGGGCCCAGAAAAATAGATGTTCTGTCACAGAATGTATTTTTGATCCTATTCCTTAAGGTCTGCTGGTGTTCTCCCAACCTGTAACTGCAAAAAAAAGAGAGGAAGATAGAATTGGAGGCTCACACCTATCACCAGCCTCTGAAGCAGGTCTCTGAGCAGAAAGCACACCTTTCTGCCATCAGCGCCCACAGAAGAGCCTGCAGATGCACAGATGTGGGTTTCTCATGTTGAATTCAATGGGAAAAATAGAAACAGTTTAGTGTGTTATATATTTAAAAAGCTATATTTTCTGGCCCTGATGCTTAACGCACACTTTGCTAGGATATGATTGACTTCTGCCCCTTTGGACTGACACCATCCAGCTGCAGGATCCCCAGAGACCCCCTGGAACAGCTACCTCTGCTGTAGCTCCTGGTACAGCGCCCTGGGAAGAGCTCTCTTTCATTTGCCCTGTCTGCTCTGCACTGTTAAAATAAAGACTGGTTTCTATTAGTTAAAACAGATTTGATTTCCCTCCTGAACCCTGTTCCTCAATAGATACTTCTAAGCCAATGCCAACTTGATTAAGAAAATCCCAAAGAACTGCATTCTTGAAGGCAATTTTTTAATTCCCCTGTATTCCAACACAATCTAAATAATCCAACTCTAAGTCTCCTCATTAAGGCCAGATTTGCAAAATCTCAATCAAATTTCTTCTTGATGTTTGGAAATCTGGTCCTAATACACATATTTAGAGCTGGAACACAGATCAGCTTGAAACTTTGGGAAATTAAAAAAAAAAAAAGAAAAAAAAAAGCAGCAGATAGAAGGGGAGCATTAGCTCATAAAAATAGGCATATTTTCTCATGTCAGCTATAGTGCATGGAAAATATTTGGTGCATAGGTTCTATTTGATAGGTAAAGAGACAGAGAAGAGTAAAAACTAAATTGCTTATGATTTTCTTTTACTTACACCTTATATATATCTGAAAATATCTGGAGTTTGATTTTTCATTCTTTCCAAGCCTTGAAAAAGGATTGTTTATTTTGACCTCTGATATTGTAATAAAAAAGCAAGACTGTTATTAAAGACTTATTAAAGTGCTCCTTTATCCAACATTAATTAGCCAATGAACAGAAATACATGTTAACAGAGTTTGAGGTAGTCTGATTAAAAGTAATTTCCTGTCTCTCATTAATCCACTTGGCTTTGGCAAATCACCACTTTCCTGTTCCTCTTGTCGCTATAAAATCATGCAGCCCAAGTAGAAATTGAATTTCAAATGTGAAGAAAAAAGAGAAAAAAATAGAACCATCTGTTTTGTCAACACCTTTCTAATCATCCTCCATACATCTTTTCCTGTACAGGTGACCTTTACCAAAGTACATTTGTCTAAGAGGTGAGGAACACTCCTGCATTTCTTCTGGTGTTTTGCACTCTTTGCTTACCCCAAGCACCTCGCAGACAGCTTTTCCATCCATAACAATCACATTCAAGAATGACAAGGTCTTGGCAGAGGCAGGGAGCAAGAAGGAAGGGTTTGCAGTTATAGTAGTCTATTCTATTTCATGGAATTGCAGTGATAGCAGCCCCTGAGAAATTCTCATTTCTTTGAAAATGATAAGGATCTCAGGTAGAGTTGGCTACTGTATCTAGCATAAGTTATAGATGCCTGCAAAACAAGGCTTTTTTTTTCAAAAGCAGGATGATGGTTGGAAATGATCCCTCTAAATTCCTAAGAGCCAGGAGTTCTACTTCCTTAATGGTGGGAGTTCATATGCATGTTTCATGTCCTTACATTCTCTAATGAAAGTATATGACCTTTTCAATATTCACTGACGATCATAATTAAAAGTGAGCTTTTCTTTGTTATCTACAAGGCCTTGGAGCTCTCCTCATTTGAGGGGCAGTGCAAGTGCCTTTTCTTCTGCTGCTGCTTAGCCCTGATAACTTGTGTCTGTACTGAAAGAGACTTGTGCCAGCTCAAATCCTTGTATTAGTAGCTTTTTCTCTGATAGGAACTTCTTGGCACAATAGAAATATTAAAAAAAAAAAAAAAAAAAAAAAAGTGTAAACCAACTGGGCCAAATATTTTTCCCAAATTATCAAGGATTTATTTTCTTGTGTTCAGTGATGATGCTAGCAATTTAAAATGCGTTCTGCAAGAGGCACCTTTGCTGTGATAAATGAGAATAGTTCTTTTGATTTTAATGGAATTACATTAAACTATTGCAGGTGAGGATCTGACCCTCTACGCTTTTGGATTACATCCAGGAAGACATTACAGCACGGGTAAGTGGTCTCCCAGCAAATGAATTTTTAAAAGGACAGAGAATGAAGGGAGAAGCATGAAAGGAATGACTTGATTTATACGGTCCATTCCCTCCCTCGTAACATATTCTCTTTGTTTCCAAAGACACGTACAACTGGTTTAAATGCTCTTCTGTGGGACAGCAGAGCACACAAATTATTTACAGTTCTCTGCCTGAGAAGAAAAATACCCCTTCTCTCTGGAACTAATGAGGATCAAACCAGAAAGAGCCAAGCATCAAGTGAGCTGGGGGGTGACAGCACGACATGGTGACCCATCATCTCAGGGCCATGGTGATCACTGGCATTCTGTCTTAGCTCTCAGCTGCACCTGCACATGTCCCTGCTGGCTCTGGGTGGCCTTGGTGCTACCTGCATTGCATCCACAATCTTCATCTCCGGCCAGTAAGACCTCACTGATTTGAAAATTACTGCACCCTTGTACATGCACTCACATGCAAACAGTGGGCAGGAACAGCTGGAGCCCTCCTTTCATGAACTGATGATATTTCACGCAGGGGTTCATCAAGAAGTTCATCAGAGCAGCTTCTTCAGGCCTGCAGGGAGGGATGTTGCCTGCTTGCTCTCTAGGTCATCAGCCAGCTTTTTAGTTTGTACATTGGGTCCTCTGCTGTGCTTGATATCTAACACCTGCAGCAGAAAGTACATGCTCATCAGACCCCTAATACAGTGCTCAGGTGATACAAGTAGTCATCATCTCTGCCTCTACAGCACCTACAGCTGGCTGCTGTGCCTACAGTCATTGCCCTGCTTTGTCAGGACAAATCTCCTGGAATCAGCATTTCAACACCAATGCAAGATTTACCTGTAGACTTCCCCAAATGCAAAGTATATTTAATCACTGTTTTCCTGGGAGCTTTCAGGGAAAGGAGCTGAGCTGTGAATGACTCATCCTCCTCAGTGCAGACCATTTGCCCACGGTGCCAAGTACAGCAGCTATGAGCCATGGCAGCAGCCAGGCGTGCAATGTGTGCTAGGTCTGCTCAGCTGCACGCTGCCATGCACTGTTGTGTCTTTAACTGAGCTAGTTTCCATGCAGGACCTTTCCTTCAACCCCCCAAGAGAGCCTGAAAATGTCAAGCTTGTTCTTTCAAAGGCAACTTTTTGCTTACCTCTACAAGTGCTTTTCACCGAGGACACAATGGTGCATAACAGCTGTAACTGTGGAAAAATACTCAGATACAAGCATTTAAACACTAATGGTGGCTATTTTCCTGCTGACTCCATCAATTTTGCTATAAGGTAGCTTTGTGGGTGGTGCTGGCGGCACAGCAACCCATTACTGGAAGCTGATAACACATAGCCTGATTTAATACTATTTCTTTACACTGAAAAAGCTTGCACTCCTACTCACACACGTGGATTCTAGATAGGTCCTTGTACAGACAGATGGAAAAAGGCACCATCTGCCTTTTATCATGCAATCAGTAGAAGGTTAAGACAATTGTAATCGTGGTTTGCCACTGGCATAAGAAAACACCAGTGCCCTATTGCCACTCTAGATGGGAGGCATTAATGAGGGAGCACCACTGCAAAACTGTGTGGTATCATTATCTGGAGATTAAATCCATAGTCTCTCCTCAAGCACAATACCAATCACCAGAAAAACCACTCAAGCCATCTCATATCACTAACATTTATTGGAAAAGTGCTGATTCCACTAGCGGCAATGGCAAAACTGCTACCTAAGTCCCAAATAGCATTCCTAGAATCAGAAAATTTGCTAAAAAACAAAAATACAATTTAAAATCAAGACACACAGTGTGATAATAATCAAGATAGAGATACCTTTTCTTTTCTAAACTATTTCTAATATTACAATTTGCATCTGCTTCCACCCATAGCTCAGGACTGCCACAGTTACTGAAAATGAACAAATGCTTCCAAGTACTGGAAAGTTTCTTTTAAAAGAGTGACTTGGTACTTCACCCAGCACAGGAGTTTTTTTCAAGTAGTTTTTCCTACTCCAGGATTTTATAATAAAGTACAGTAAATTCCGCATTTTCCATTTAGTAATCAGGCATTTTTTAAAAAAGTTTACGTGTCATCTTTTTTTGTGAAAACCCTAGTACACTCATCAGTTCAACAACCTTGTAAAATCCATGAGAAAAGAGCAAATCTATGCCCATTCATGCTTATATTTCCCAGTGAAGTCCACTATTCTATAAAATAACCAGAAAATAGAAAATAATTTCTGATAAATAAGAATAAACCCACTCAAGGTTCCTTACGAAGACCTAAGGCAATATTAAAAGTTTATTCCACCACAAAGGTAATATGAAACAACAAAGAATGAAGAGAGAGGGAAAGAATAACATTTCCTGTAGAGCTGCACTGCAGTTAAGTGTTAAGTGTTACCTTCTTGAAAATAATACTGGGTGTGCTGGTGTTCTTCAGTTGGTTGTACTGGAGATACTGAAGACGTCCCACAGATAACTTGTATCATTCTCTTGAAAAGGATTGATGAAATTGTCTTAGCTTATCATGTTTGGCCTCATCCTGATGTTGGGAGGCCTATTAAATAAAGAAAAATCCAAAACTAGGGTTGTAAGGGACTAGCTGTCTTGGATCCTAAGCTGTGTCCTATCTACTATGAAAGGTCACTGAATCACTTTAAGACAATTTATAAGTATTACCCAAAAAAGAGTTTGTCTCCTTTTACATATGGCCTAAAATGACACAGCTGGTGTGAGAATGTGAGCAAATTGTTCCAGGACCATACTGCCATATGTGTGTCCCTAATCACCAGAGAGGGAGGAAAGAAGGAAGGGAGGAAAGAAGGGGAGAGAGAGGGAATGAGTCAAGGAAGGAAGGAGGGAAGGAAAAATGAGTGCAAAGAAAGAATGGTTTGGGGATGGGCAGAGCAAGCGTGCTGATTTCCTGGGTGTCCAAGTGCTTCTCTTTTTAGTGCCTTCCCTAGGACAGCAATAAAAAAAATTCTGGTTCTGTAATAGCAACAAGATCGTAGCTCCTGAAAGAGGGTGGAAAAAAAAGATATTTTGGTTGCCCCTCGAAGAGCTGCATTAGGCTTACAAAAGCCAGTATGCACCTGGAAGAACCTGTAACGTCTCTAGCATGATCTTAATTAAACAACAAACAGCTTCCTTTGCAATTCAATTCAAGGAATACAGAAATATTGTCTAGAGAACTACCAACTTTTTGCTACCAACTTGATATGCTTCAGTATTCACTGTTGCTGAGAACTCCATGCGTAAGAGTATTTGCAGAAACTGAATGCAAATCTGGCTCGGGTGCAAAAATAAAAATTTGTGAACCATTAAATGCAAAATTGAAGACAAAGCTAATTCTCAAAAGAAGAAACAAGAATAGGTTCTGCTAGGGCTTTTTCTCATTTTTGTTCAGTTTTGATTTATGAAGAAAGTCTGAAAGTTCTGGTGTTTGTTTTCCTTTACAAATTTTCCTTGATTCTTTTTTTATATTAAAATCTTCCAGAGCACACTTGGAAGCTCATGGTCTTATATCTACATATATGTGAGAGAAAGGGTGTATTTTTTCATATCTCTCTGAATATTTTTATGTAGATAGTCAGACATGCAAGAAGAACTCAGTACAGACAGGGCTTAGCTGATGTTAAATTTCAATTGCTTTTTAAATAGTAGTAGTTTAGCACTGTTAGGCCAGATGTGTTTAAAAGCAGACCTGTTTTTCAAATGAAGATGGAGTGATGTACAAGACTAGAGACTGCAAACTTTGATTATGAGTCAAACACTAACAATTACAAGGGATAAAGATATCTAAGGAGATTATTCAGTATATAGATTTTTGCTGTTTCTTTCTTTCCTTTTTTTTTTTTTTTTTCACTCAATGCCCAGTTTAATCTACCAGTAACAGGCCCTGGAGATTGTTGTATCTTTATGAATTCTGCATAGAAACTACCCCACCAAATAAGTAGGATGCTGTCAATGTGCAGTCGAAACCTCAAAGCTACAGCTTAAAAACATCCATTTTTCATTTTGGAGCTTTTGTTGGTTTTAGCAGCTGCATTCAGATTCAGAACCACCTCAAGAAAATGCCTGCAGCAGGGATAACTATCTCCTAGGAGAAAAACACAGCCAAATACTGAGTAATGCCAAGAGCCATTCATTAAGAACTGCAGAAGAGGGGAATTGATCCAGGGACACTAGTCACGTTTGCTCTCTTCCAATAAATGGCATTACACCATTCCCCTAACTACCCTTCTGTTGAGAAAAACGCATTGCTTTCTGTGAGCTGGAAGGAAAAGAGAGTGGTTGAAAGGGTCTGCTGCAGCTCCAGGTGGTAACTGATGGCTTTGACTATAGATTTCAGAGAGGATTAGTGTTGCTGATGAATCCACTGCCTTTCCCGCAAGGCAAACATCCATAGGGCTTCCTGTTTTTCCTATGTGCTTGTGCGAGTATGTATCCACCACACTCGCACTAACCAGAGAGAAATTGGAAAGAATTTCAATGAAATATGAGCTACACACGTATGTCTACATATATGCATTGGCACACACAAAACCCATATATTGATGTACATACAGCAGGTATTTGAGTCCTCTTTGGTTTTGCTCGCTGCATGAACTGACTCGAGAAAACAAAAAATGAAGATAATATTTACAGTGAAGTACTCATACTGTCATTAAATCATCACAGTAGTTTTCACTGGAAAAAGCAGGCACTGATCAAAAGGGATTTCTTTCAAAAAGAAAAAAAACAACAACAAAAATCAAGTCTTTAGGATTCTATAAACAGCCAGTACCACCCTTTGGGGATGGGCCACAAGGTGAGCTGGAAGAATAGTACGGAAATGCCTTGTTGTACTGTGGGATTGCTCTGAATAGCCTTCCCACAGGTTACTGATGGAAATCTGTCACTGCTTTAGTTGACAGGGACTCGGCACAACCCAGCACGGAGCACCTGAGTGGCATCCAGCAGTTAGCTCTGGGATTCACCGCAACAAGACACTGTCTTGTGCCATCATTCCGGGTTTCCACATCCCTTCCTCTGGCATCTCTTTCCCATGATGAAGAGAGCCAGTCTACTGGATCTCTTCTCCTATGGATTCCATTTCTGATCACTGATCATTGCCTTTCTCTACCTCTTTTCTCCATACAGTATACAGGTCTATTTTTCTTTGGAGAAGATGGGAACTGGAACCAAATGCCACCTTCCAGATGTGGGTGCACAACCAATTTCACACAGTTCCTGAGTGCTGTTCTATTTGGCTCGTCTATATCCCTCCTAATTTTTTTTTTTTGCTGCTGATCACTGAGGAACTTCCCACTGTGCCTTGAGGATGTTTGTTTCCCCAAATAATGATAGCTAATTTAGAGAATATCCTTGTGTTTGTAGCTAAGGATAACCTATCTGCAACACTTCGAAGTTCTTCATGCTAAATCCACCATTTTATTACCATCCCATAGCTCAGAAATGTGAGAACCTTCTGTATTTCTTCACAGTGAGCTGCAGGTTGGACTATCCTGAGTAACTGCTTATCACCTATAAGCGAGGCCAGATCATTAACTCCCTTTTCCAGATGCAGAAATTTGCTGGAAAGTTTTGCTCCTATTCTGAGGTCTTTGGAGCCATCTTCAATAACTATCCTCCCTCAACAAAGCAGAGGATTTCTTCTTCCTTTTATTTCCTGTCTTTTAACCAGTATTTAATCCATAGGATTTCTCCCCACACCCTGTCCCAATACGCTAGCTTTTTTCTTTTAGGTCATTTGTCTCAGCTACCCACAGTGCTCCTTTTACAACCCAAATAGCTTTCGGCCCTACT
>JAVCKT010009382.1:25483-48148 GCA_032273925.1 Rhynchotus rufescens | reverse complement strand
AATCAATACACAGGAAAAAGGATCAACTGGTTCCAATTAGTGAAACCAATGAAAGCATCCAAAAACAAAGCAAAACAAAAAACTCCCAACTCCTGCTCCCAACTCCTGAAGAAATTGGGCCTGATTAGAAATATACCACAGGCAAGGAAGGTTTCTCATAATGTATTTTTTACCATGATGCAGTGAAGTAATGTTTAACTTCTCTCTGGGCTCTCTCTAAATCAGGGATTTGTTTTTGTTTTGCCATTTCTCCAATCATCGGCCTTCTGTGTAATGTGTTGCAAAAGATACATCCCCAGGTCTGGCCTGACCTTCTAAATTAAGTGATATCTTGCTCGCTGAATGCCTGAATATTTCAAAGTATATTCAATAGCTGATGTTTGCATACCCTTCAGTCTGATTTTGCCTGATGAAGGTAATTGACTCCAAAATAAAAATATTTTGGATTCTACCTGTTGTGATTAATATACCTGTAAAATAAGTTAGCCTAAAGGTGTGAACTGTCTTAAATTATGTTGCCTTGACTTTTGTTGATGTGAAATATATTTTTTTTTCCAGAACTGAGATTTGAATGAGCATATCTCAAGCTTTGCACACAGAGAGTAACTGTGGAAATCAATGGCACGGCTATCTGTAGTAATACTATTATGTAAATTACATACCTTTAAGATGTGGCGACGTTGAAGCTGCATATAGCAAAAAAAATTAGTCACAAGGTTATATTGCAATGGCACCTCTCGTAGTTATGCCTGATCTGAAAGTTAAAAATTATTGACTAATGCCATTTATAGTTCTAAACTCTGCAACTATAAATTATGTTGTAGTCAAACTTTCACGTGAATCGAATTCTCCCTATTGCTGGATGGATTTTATAAATAGTATTGACAAGGATGCATGCAGTCTACTTCCAGACACACAGTGAATTTGTTACTTATTGAAACTGCATATACATATTTCTTACCTACTTGGGGTATGTTTCTAAGCCCAGCCACTCAGGACTAAACATACAAACACTGCTACTGCCCTGCCCTGACAGAGGCACCTCACTTAAACGTTCTGTTCCACAGACCTGCAATACTTTGAACTGGGCATCTTAGAAAGACTCCTGGAGTTTGATCCATTCTTTAGTTGCAAAACGAGTGGCAAGAAAAATTGTGGTACTAAAATGTGTTCATTTTCAAATGGCATTTAATTTTTTTCAGCTGAAAAAAGTTTGAATGTAAACCAAAAAATTACAGCTTCGTTTACTTCTTTGGAAGATTGCTGATTTTATCAGTCTGTCATATTTTTTCTGATCTTGTACACATCTATTTTAATTTTCATATCAATATTTGTTTTCTTTAATTACTGTGAAGCCTTTCACGAATGTCAAAAGGTGTTTGCTCAGTGAAGAGCCATCTAACCACTTCCTCCTCTTCTGACTAGGGATGACAGTAACAGATTTCCTTTGGACTCGAGACCCACCATAGTCTGCAATTCAAATTCTCAGCTTTAGCAAAATATACCTCTTACTGAAGTCAAATATACTATTTTATGAGACAAAGCAGGTGCATATATGGGAGTTTGTACTGACAAGAGAAGGTTGCAACCTCTATTTCTTGTGTTTCATATGTTGCAGTGCTTTTGACTTTTTTTGATATGAATTTATAAAGTCAAATTCTAATAACCTAATGAAAGCATTTATTTAAAATGATGCATTCCAGCCCCTTAATTGAAAAGCACTGAAATTTTCTGATCCATTTGGACTCTCTGGAAAGCTGTAGCTGTGCTTCTTTATCAATCTTCTGTAGCAGGAGTTTCATATGAGAGGAGATCTGTGATTTAAGTGTCAAATATAAAAGACATACTGGTGCCCTGTCTCTATGGCTACTGAGCAACCCAGGGAAGGGTGTAGGGAGAGGGCAAACATACAGTAATATTTCCTCAATATACTCTTCCAATTTCCCCTGATCTGTGATTAATGGACTTCCTGATTCAGAGGTGGTACATTTGGGTTTAATGGCCCTTGATAGAATTATCATCTATGAAAGTGTCCAATTGCTTTTGAACCTTTTAATTGACAGCTGGAAAATCTGTGGGGATAAATTCCAGAGTTCGCAATATGCTGTGCAAAGAAGAGCATCCTTCTTTGTACTGGAATCTACTACCTTCTACCTTGTAACTCTTTATAGTGCCTGCTGTCTCTTGAGTTATAATGGACAGTGAATATTGTTCATCTTCTCTTTTACATTCCTTACTGCTGTCTCTTCATCAGGCTGAAAAGTGGGAATCTGTTTCTTTATCCCGTCTATGAAAGCTTGTTTACATTAAGACCATTCTCTTCATCTTTCTCTGTAGTTAATTCGAAAAGAGATCCTATTGCTGCAACAAGAGCCTTGGGCTCTGTTTCATGAGACCCTCTGCATCAATCCCTTTCTCCTCTGCTGGTTTTCAGCTCCGTTTCTGAATAGGGAGTCCATCTTGAAATGGCATCTTGATGTGGAGATGTTTGAGGACCCACTAGGATTAATGACAGCATCCTGTCAGTGCCAAAGAATATCGGATTTTCTTCTTAAGAAATATGTCAGTGCCTCCATGTCTGATCCTGTGGACACAGAGGTGGACAGAAACTTCAGAACGTGAGGGACATAGCACCAGCCCTTGGTAAGAAGAGCAAACTTATGGGCACAAATGGGCAGCTCCCTGCAGGGAAGTGGCAGGGAAGACACGTGCGACAGAAGCCAGAAGTCCAAGAAGGGCCGACCTTGTCTTCCCTAGGCAAACGGACCCTTTGGAGGAGGTTTATGCATGGTGGTTTTTGCAAGAGGGCTTGGCCTCTCTGCGGTTATCTGCCAAAGGGCCCATGTAGTCAAGCTGGGCTCGTTTTCCTTGTGTTCGCCTCCTCCGAGCAACTTGAAAAGGAGTTTGGCATAATCAGGAATATGGGGATTCTAGTGCAAATTAACAGAGCCATACTGAAACAGTTTCCATAGGAAATTTGACGGAAAAGAACAGGAGTAGAAATCTGCTAGGGGTCTAAAGTGTGCTGATTCCATGATTTCATCGTAGGTATTACCCTCTGTGTTCGTGAAACTCGCGGCTTTATACCCAGGCAGCTGGATCAGAAATGCTGCTTTGCCATTAGCTGTTACACTGGAAACAGGATTATTATATGCATATTTTTCTAACCCTTCTTTCTCCTTAAATTAATATTAGTTTGACCTACATATCCTAATATTTATCTTGGTCTCTGCAGATATGAATTAAAATTTAATGTTAGTCATTTTATCATAAATGTTCTTTAAGTGTTAGACAAATCTAAGCAGAGACTTGCTCAGTAGCTGTTTAAAATTTGTTGCCTTGTAGATAGCAGTAATGGGAGGCTAACGCACTCATGTCTGGAATGAATCCTCATGCCTATTAAGATTTGTTTGAATAGGTTTCCATCACAACAGGTGCACAATTATTTTATGAGTAAAATATTATCAGCCTTCCAAATTAGCCGGGGCAAAATGCAAGTTGTCTGATTAAATAATCAAACCCAATACTTAAAATGCACTTGATTTCCACGGGAATTTTAAGATGCTAAGTCCCAGTCTATCAGGGAAACTGTGATTGTTTGCAGCATGCAAGTAGCAGCTTGCAGTGTATCCTGCTCAGTGTGTTTTACATAATTCATCCTACATTATACAAGACAAAACCGCTAAAAAAGCATGTAATAATAGGTTTTACTTCTAGTCAAACAATTTTAATCTACCAATGAAGGTACGACACTGTGCATTAAATCAGAGAAAAAGTGGGCCTTTAATGGAAAATACTTTGAAAGTGTTCTGCATTCAATTAGGAGGCACATCAGTTTAGAAATAAAAATCCCCATGTTGTTTTTTAAATAATTTATTTTATGAAGGGGGAGGGAAAAAGAGGGGAAATCTGAAGAGTGGCTTGCAGTGTGGAGTTCACATATGCCACCAGTTACTGAGTAACTGGGTAAACACAGTGGCTCTGAGACCCAAGCAATGGATGAAATCTGAAACAGTAGGTTTGCTGTGAAGGGAAAACTTAACAGTGCAGCTGTCAGACACAAATTACACACAGGTAACTGTTTGTTTTCATATCTGAATCTGTTTGTCAGTCAAGGAATACTGTGAATCAGGAGATGGGATCTCAAATACAAAACCACAAAGTCAGAGACAGCATCTGGAGATGCTCCAAGCCACAAGAATTAGGGAAGAAGCAGAGAGGGAACAAAAACCGTAAATGCTTGCATGGATTCTGCGTCTAGATATATTGAATTTAAATAATTGTGTTGATACATCAGTAATAATAATTGCTGATAAAAATTATAGTCCTTATTTTGGGCAGCAGTGTGTTTTACTCGATGTGAAATTAAATGCAATTTATATTAATTAGGGATAATATGAACAGTATGTAAGTGGTTGACATTTCCGACATTTTTAAACATACTACTATATGTGAAGATATATCTTTTGCATTTGTTTTGACTCGGAAATAGCGTAGATTGATATATGCCCCTAATGGGCTCTGTTGAAATAAAGATCACAGTTTTAACCTCAAGATCTGAAGATTATTTATAGACAAGTTTCACTATACTTTGAAATTTAGTTATGGGATTTGATCACTTATATAATAGTTCATAAGAAAATGTTACTTTTGTCTGCAAGCTGCAGTACATTCTTAGTAAAGGTACTAAAAGGAAACCTGCAGTTAAAAATGCAGGTGTTGGGCTCAAGTTGCAAGATTTCAAAAGAGACTGCAGTGTAAACAGACCTAAAGTTTTTCTAAAAGGGGCAAAGCCTACAGAGGCTTCAGGTTTTGATTGGTAACATCAAGGAAATATAAACAGGGGGTTACTGAGGAAGGTGAGGAAAATAACAGTTCTGTGGTTTGCTTTTGAAGATCCATTAAGGTCATAGAGTTTCTTTTAACTTGTAACTGAAAGGACTTCTTTCTGCCCTCCCTGCTCTGCTGTGGTGCTGATACACACTTGCCTACATGTTATTGAGCTTCTGCAGTCATAGGATGACTGTGGATTTTCTTCCAGATGCTGCAGAAGTAGAGGGTTCATAACTAAGGACATACTTGTAGACTGAGTAATTCTGTTGTCTAATTTGTTGTAGTTTTCTTTATCACTTGAGGGCTTTGCGGGGTATTTATGAACTCTCATAGGTTTCAGACACAGGTGAGAGTGCTCATTCCTTCTGAAATTAAAAGATTTTTCTAAAAAGAAATATTTTAGCTGTCAGGTTACGTCCTGCCACTTTTCAAAGTAACATGCGAAGTATTTGCATGAGGAAAAAATTATGAGTTTTGTATATGTGAGTAATCCCTGTTTGCCCAAAAAAGTAGTTTCTACGTGTATCTTAGTAAAAAATCATCAAATACTACATCTGAACAGCCAGAGGTAGAAGCAAGAGCTCAGAGAAGGAAGGAAAAAAAAAAAAAAAAAAAAGGCAAGGAAATATTTGATCGAAAGATAAAAGCAGCCCCACAGGTTCAGACCAGGTATGCAGTTGACTCCTACAGTAGCCAGAAATGGACAGAGGCAAGAGAAAGGCCGAGGAGAGCACATACAGTGCTTTGACATTACCGTTATTCCAGTGTCTCACTATTTTCAGCTCAGGGGTTTTCTTAACCCTGCTGTGTTTTCTTTTATTTAATACCACTGCACAGAATCTCTTTTTCCTCTTTTAAATACTTGTCTGGTGTCCCCTTAAGCCTGCAAAATCTTTTGTCTCCCAAACATCCTTCAGGAAGACAGTCCATGGCTCTATAACCTGCTGTGTGAATAGCCCCCTCAGAAAAAAATACATTGAGAACTTTAGCTCTGTTCTTCAGATGACATATAAGTGATTTAGACACATCTATCTCATTTTTTAAGCTAGTGTGAGATGTCATCTGACTCAGCAGGAATTAGATGCATAATGTAGTTTAAAAACATGTCCAGAGATCTATCTGCAATAAAGAGAGATCTAAATCCCTTTAAAAACCTGGTTCAGAGACATCTAAGGTCTAAGAGAAGTCTTTGAAAAATAACTGGGAACTTTTCAGATGCAGTCAGACTGGAATTTTGATGGATATTTGTAATTCACAGAGAGGAAATGACCATAAAATACATTGCTTAAGCGCAGAGTTATTTTGCACTCACAATTAGCTTTAAACTTAGTTGACAGCATCTCAGCATTACAGTTACACTGATGTAAATTTTAGGACGACTGTGTTGGAAACATTACATCTAGTCTCAATGGTTATGTTGTTCCAGACATAGTTTATTTTTAATAGGATACTTAAAAGAAAGATGCTCATCTTCCAAAAGTAATTTGGAGAAATCTCAATAGAAAACTCTTCTCCCTCTTTCTGCTGCTGCTTCATTTTTGTTTTTAGGTTTCCTGTCTTGTTGTAAGGGAAGAGTAACCATGAAACCGTGTTCACTGTACCTGCAACTTAGATTTTATTGTCTTAAGGAGAGAAGAGCAATTAGGGGTCCCTGATTTCCTAAAGAAACCCCAGTACTGTTTATAATGCTTCCAATTTTGAGGCTGTTGTAATGGAATTAAAAACATCTTTATGTGTTTCCTGTATGTTCCAAAGCATTCAAGCCTTATTCTGATCTACCCTTAGACTGTGCCTAAAGTTCAGGGCTTTGGATATTGAATTACATTAAGTCTTTCAAATGGGTAGTATTTATATTTTCATTCTGAGTGATCCTGTCTGCATTGCAGAATACAAATAACGCGATACTATTTTCTGCTCGAGGACTGTGAGCAATTTCATTAGCAGCGATCCCATAGTGAGGGTTTGTTAAATATTTTGGTTTGTGATCAGCTAGGTATACACATAAATTGAATTAAGAACATCTCCAGCTATACTTTAGTTGCTTCTAAGCAGCGTCTGGCTAAGCGGCAGAGCCGTGTTTGCGGTTGGAGGATAATTATGCCCGAGTGCTGTGAAGCTTTGGGTGAAACTTTAGTCCCTAAGTGAAAGCCACCTCTCTTGTGCTCTGACTAATGTGATTTAGGAGTTTTTCCACAGTTAGGAAACTGGATGGATGATTTTGGAGCTCATTTCATAGGAGCACAGCAAGCTTGTCACAGAATTCCAATATGATCTGGAATATACTCAGTTTCTTTTCTCCTCTTTAATGAATATTGATGGAACAAGAAGCATAGTTTACTTGTTGAGGATTTGTTTCCCTTATCCTTGCAGTGAGATTATTGTTATTTCAAAAGTTTTGAATAATACATTTCAGTAACATAGATATGATCTGCTGGATTGGTTGTACAGCTGAGCAGGTTCTGTGTAGCAGGTGAGGAACACTTCTAACTTAGAAATGTTCCATTATGAATAAAATTTAAAATTACATTAAGATTCACAAGTCTGAAGCTTCTAATTCTGGCCACGTAAAGCCATTAGTAATGAACATATCCATGGATCCATTTCCAAGACCACTGAAATCAATGTAAATCCTTCAACTGACTTCTGTGGGCTTCTCATCAAGGACAGCACATTCTAAATGTACAAAATGTTGTTGCTGTTCCATACATATCAAAGGCTTTTGACTAAATTGTCTCCTCTCAGATGAAGTAGGAAGTTTCTTCTTTGCAGCTTCCATGATAGACAGGGTATGCTAATGTCCTTGTTTTGCAATAAACTTTGCTTCTTCATTACTTATCACCAGAGGCAATAAAAATCTTCAGAGGCAAATATAAGTTTTTCATTGATATACTTGTTTGTATTTGTAAGACATGAAAGATGAACATGTAATTAAGATCAAAATTAAAATTTATATTTAGAGTATATAAATCTTGCAGAACTAATACTCTTCATATTTATATTTAGACATTTCTGAGTGGAGTAGCTAATAACTACTAACTTAAAAACTCATGGAAGTAACTTATTAAATAACATTAATAAAAGTAACTGCAAGATACTGCAAGTCAGGGAACATTTCAGAGCGGGGCATCTTTTTCTCTCCTCTTTATCTTGGACATTCTGGATGCAGCAGCAGGAAGGCAGATGGGCTATGATTTGAGCATAGGAAAAAAGGTGAGACGACCAGCATGTTTTCTGGAGAAGGATCCCCAGTGTTAGCTCTAAGGCAATGAAGTCTAATGAGTGACTCCTAAGGTGTAAATCTATTTAAGAAAAAGTACCTTTGCAACACGGAAGCTCTCCCCTTACACCCTTAGTGGAAAAGATTCATTCTCATCCCCCTTCCTATGGATCTTCCATAAGATGCACACAGGTTCAGGTCCCATTTCAGGCACCACACTGCCCTCCTGAAAATACGATTAGCACCTTAGGAAGACAAGGTGAGACGTGTTTTGTCACCAGCTTTGCACATGTCCAAGTGCAGGAGTACACATAAAAGCTGTATGGCCTTTAACCAACACCTTTTTTATCATCATCTCATCTATGCAGTTATAGGTACTACGGTGCAAAGTATTCCTCACTATTTAGAGGGAAGAGTCATGTTATTTCTTCAAATACTGTAACAAAAAGCAGGGAAAAATGCTATTAAGGCCTCTTTCTTTTCTCTAGCTTACTGACTGAAATGGCAAATATGAGCATTGATATGAGCTATACTCATCAACAGAAGTATTAAGCTAACTTCTTCTGAACTCAGCTTCCTCCCAGTCACTTTTACATGTTCACCTGAACAATTTGCTTTCCAGAATATGATCAGTAGGACAGGTAGTTGGTACAGCCCTGTGACTGAGGATACGTGTTTTATTTGGAGAGCTCTTCTTTCGAAACAAGCATCTCTGCGCTTGTACTGTACTAGGACGAGAGATTAGTTTAAAAAGAATGAAAAATTGTGTAGATCACTTGGAATTGTATCATGTTTACATAATGAAAAAAATAAGATTCATTTTGAAGGGTACTGTGGTACCCAGAAATCACTTGTTAAAGTTAAAATTGAATATTGCAACAAAATGATTTTTATCCAGCTGTAGCTGTTGTGAAAGAACAATCAAAGAAATGGAGCAATTTCAAAATGAATTCTCCATTTACATTTTTTTTCGTCAGCAGACTCCTAATCTTTGCATGTTGGTTGATAAGGATCCTTCTTATTCCAGACTGTCATCAGTCATGACTCTCAATATTGTAATTCCAAAAAAGACACTACCTATGATTACATATAAACAAAACAAAATATCTTCATTGCACATCTAAAAGAGGAAGTTACAAAAATGATTCTCAGTTATCCATTTTACTGCTATTATACATACATTCAAATGGCTTGGCATTCCTCAGTAAGATCCCAGGGAGGTTGTGGAGTCTCCTTCTCTGGAGATCTTCAAAACCCGCCTGGATGCCGCCCTGTGCCACATGCTGTAGGGGTGCCTGCTTGGGCAGGAAGGTTGGACTAGATGATCTCTAGAGGTCCCTTCCAACCTTGAATATTCTGTGATCATCCATCCCTTTGCATTAAGGCAAAGGTGCAAATATCCAGCTAGAACTAAAATAGTTTTCTTCTTTCGTAGAAATGAAGGTTAGGGGGTTCCCTTTATTTCCAGATACCTAAAAGGTTACTTAACTGTGTTAAGATGCAGTGGTACTGTGCAGAGAGCTGTGGAACTCTCTGCAGTAATTGCAGGGGGCAGAAGAGCAGAATATATTAGAAGGAGTAATTTGGAAAGGAAAATAATGTCTAAGGCACAACGCTCTTGTGTCGATATCCTTCTTAAACTACTTCATAAACTACTCATTCTTTCTTTTCTCTTCACAGCATCTGTTAGCATTTGTGTCACTGTACAGAACACTTGCAGCCCGAGTAGAGCAGGAACTTTACTAGATCTCTTAAAATTCTTCTGTGTCCCTTGGAGCTGGGTTGAAGCAGGGCAGGCTGCAGCACTAGCTATCACAATAGTCTTTCTTGCAGTCAGGCCTATTTTAAATCCACTCAACTGTGAATTTACCATATCCCCCAAATGGGACAATGTGTCGTTGTGCTGTCCATGAACAGGGCAGCAACTACTTCTGCAACCCCATCTTGTACCTAGCTGAAATGACTTTCTCTGGCAGTTTTGGAGCTCTTCAGTAGTAATTTTTTAATACTCTATGTTGACCTGGTCACTGCAGTGTTTTCTCTTGACTGCATTGGTTTAGCCAAATAGAGCTCTTGTGTGAAACAATCAAGCAGGAAAACCTGTCCATATGAGATAGTCCTCAGGAAACTCTTGGGAATGGCAAAGAAACAATGTCAGAATAGAAGGCGAGCGAGTACCTGGGATCCAAAGCAGCACCAAAAGCCAGAGAAATGTGGTCACGGGGCGAGGCCGTTGGTTGTGCGCGGGCGCCGAGCTGCGGCACCAGCTTTGCTGAGGCACCTTCGAGCAGGCAGGCCTGCCTGCCTTGCCATCAGCCACTGCCACCTCTTCAGGAAAAATAGCCAGCTGCATTCCTCTATACATTTCTGTGGGTTACTTGTTCTTAATGCAGAATAAACCAATCTGTAATTTGTTTATTAAGTGATCTGAAGAAGCCCTAGGTACTTCATGTCCTTTGGAGAAGAAGGGAAAAAGAGCCAACACAGCAGATGGTCCAATAGGGCACAGTGGAGCAGGACCCCTCGAGCTGCAGTGATGAGGAGGAGGCTTGCGAGGGCACTAGGCCCAGGGACCCATGTCCCTGTCCCATCCATAGCCATCTCTATGTCTGGGAGAGGCTGGAGGCCACTGGCCCCTGTGCGTATCCGCTTCCTTGGGCGGTAGGGAGCAGGGGGGAGCAGGTACCTGTGATCCCACCCATGTGAGAGCAGGTCCAAGAGCCCCAGAGCCCAAGAGAGGCTGTGGTGACAGTGCTGGGCCTGCCCTCTGCCTTTCCTACCTCCACATGCACTGCCAGGGAAAATGAAGGGTGAAAGGACCTTGCTGAAATCCTATTATCCTCACCCTGCAATTCTACTGCTAGTTGAGAAAAGATGGTCTGACCCGTGGTGAGTTGTGGATTATATTGAAACTTCCCTTTTTGGCAGATCACACTGTTTTCTGATTACTGATATGTAAGAAAAGGCTTAAGCAGCTGAGCTTTAATGTATTGGAAATTTGGCAGAATCCTGCAGATCACTAGTCAATCATTTTCACCCTTGTCATAAGCCATTCTTTGGCTTTCTGAACGTGGCAAAAAGATTTTGCTTTACAAAGTATTTTCAGTAGTCACTAATTTCCATTCTTGTCTGTGTACATGGGATATTATTTTTTCCCACTGAAAACTTAAAAGAGGGAAGTGCTTTGAGAGAGGGAGGGGGGGAAGCCCTCACCTTCGCAGAGAAGCTGCGCTGTGCTCTGCATGCTGGGCATGTTCGCGGGCAGCCTCCTGCACCGGGATGCTGCCGAGCACAATGGCACCATTTAGAAAACTTTTTATTGACTACGGACCGGACAGTAGCATATGGGAACATCAACAATTGCTAACTGATCGTGAAATAAAGAAATTCCAGTATTCTAGTGTTATAAAAAGAAGGGGGGAAAAGAGTCATTCAGAACTCAGTCATATTGGTTCAGCTGTTGTAACCAAAGACTGATAAGATAATAGAGGCCTTTGTGGTTGTTTTCTACTGAGATGCTTTATCTTTATGATGCACTTGGGGCCCTTTAGAGTGGAAAGCTTTTTAAACTGCTATTGGAGTTAGAGCTCAAATTAGATGCTATTGCACTGGGAAGGGAGCTCCTTAGTCAGGCAGCCCTCACAAAGTGACTTTTATCTCCCAAAGCCTTCCATTAGATTGTTACTTTCTTCTGTTTTCCCTGTTTATTTTTGTTGACTTTTGCTGCCCTATTTTGTGGCATTTAAAAGGTGACCCAATCAAAAAAGGGTAAATGCTAAATGCTGGACCGAGCCTGTGAAGTAGAGACATCACAGCCCATCTGATGTGCGCCGCGGCCGCCGTGTTAGACAGAGTGCTTTAACCAGGTTATCTCCGGCAGCGAAGATCAAATGCACTTTCTTTCATGTCTGGCATTGTGTTTGTGCTTTCCGCTCAAACAATGGCCATCAAGAAATAATTAAAAAAAAAGTGACAGGAATTGATGCATAAAGGCTTCTTTTGTTTTTGATGCCGGAATTCCTCAGGTTGATTCAAAATTAGTTTTGATTGTTGGTTGAATTGCTGCCATCAATGATACTTTAGAACTGCAGTTATGTGATTTACAGCCCTTCCTAGCTTCTGGCAAAGTCCACACTTTCTTCTTGCATTTCTGTCTCTTGATTTCATAAAATCCACACCACCTGTTTGTTCTAAAACACACCAAGTGTCACCGTTTGTGCTGTGCTCATTTGCTTTTCCTGTGTAGCTGTACAGGACAGAAGTCAGATACTGCAGTTCAGATGCAGTATGCAAGCAAGGATGATGGTTTTACTGCTTTATGCTAATCGCAGAATTGAAGAGGACTTTGCAGCTGTGTAGAGACTCATGCAAAGATCTCCAAGCACTTCAGAATCATTAGCTAACTAGCCATAAAAACCTCTGGTTGGGAGTATTTTTCTTTGCCTACCCATGGGGAAACTAAGGCGAGCACATTCAGGAACCCACAGCACTTTAGTGTCACTGCCAAGACTCCCACTTCAGGAAGCTTCAGGCCTTTCACATTTATTGGTGACACTATTATTTTGCCTGCTATTAACTTGATAGGCTATGTGATTTTAGCTTGCTTTCTTTTGCTGAGTGTCAAAGAGATTGGCTTAAATGATACTGGGCTGAGAAATCTATTGTTTGTTATTCCTGCTTATTTTTCCCGTTACCAGAAGTTATTACTCAGTCTCAGTATCATGACAACTTGCCACAAGGGCAGTTCCAAATTCAGCATTGAATAGCCTCTTAGGTTGACACGCAGATGTATCTGTAGATAGACGGAATATACATTAAGAGGTAATAGAAGGAACCGAGATAATGGAAGTGTTGTAAGATGGTAAAGCAGAGATTTATTTAGGAAGTATAGCTGTATTCTGTATCTGCAGTAACGAGGTACTAGGTTTTAAATCTTTTTTGAAATGCTTAAATCTAAGCAGATAAATGCAGGATTTTTCTGATTTTTTTTTAAAATGCCTTTTACTGCAGGAAATATGATGATCCTATTACTTTGAGTACCAGAAATCAGTTGGTATTTTAATTGTGTGATGTTTTAAAAGACAGGATTTTGCCATAAACAGAGGTCTGTCTAAATGTTATCTTAGTTCCAAGCAGAGTTTAGTTCATCTCCTCTCTCTTTTTGAGTAGATTTATAGCTATGTTTTATTTTCTCACTCACGGCTAGATTGACCTGTGACCAGGCTTTCTCAATAGTTCTCTTTGATGCATTGGTTCTGTTCAGCTTGACCATTTTACCTTGCTCAAATCAAGAGAAAAAGTAAAACCATAAGCACAAAGGAAAAATAAAATGTTGGTACTGTTAAGATTGTTTTTCAGTTTATGATTATTAGTGCAGAGGCAAAAATATATATCCTGGGGACTATCACAAATAACAACCTTTCCCCTCCCTGAGCTTTTGATGAAAATAATTGTTCCATTTTTATTTTTTAAAAGTCCTTAAACATTATTGACTTCCCATCAACACTCAAAAATTTAAATACTGCTGGTAAAGGGAGTCAATGGATCAAATTGAGAATATCTGAAGTCACTGAAATAAAGGCCCCTAAGAAAAATGTGTCAATTTTAAAGGTCTTTCCTAACTGAAGACCATTTTGTGATAGAGCCAAAGGTTAATAAAATCAGTAGTGAATGTAGCAATTTTACAGATAAGCTATTCACAACAAGTGTAGTTACTTGAATAAAAAGCTAATTCAGTTCTAAAATGCCACATGCAGTAGCAGTGAATAGCTGCTTTTAGGTGCTTTCTGGAGGAGGATAAAATACAGAATCACAGCACTCTTCTTTTCCAGCATCCCTGGCTGCCTGTAAATTGCTGTGAATGGGACTGTAGGCTGACAGGCTCTATTAAGACAAACTGCCTTTCTCATCGGAGAGATAAAATAAATCAGGTGTTTAGTCAAATTAAAATACTTCAGATGGAGCAGGCCCTGGGGAGCACTGATCCACCTGACAAATCTGAGAGAAACTCAAGACAGATGTGTTTTGGGGATAAGGAAGACCCCATGGAAAAAAATGCACTGCTGTCTTTGGAGTAAGAGAATAGGATTAGAACAGAGAAAGAGAGCTGTGATATATAATATTTTATGGAAGCTGGCATATTTACTGTAAATTTTTTACTAAGCTTTTTGTTTTATCTGTTTTTATGGCAAATGCATTTTACAGATAGCTATATTTCTGTTTCATTTATATATATCTTTTAGTCAGCAGAAGAGTTTATTTACTGGCAGTGATTTCAGGAGTCTCACTGCTCGCTGCAGTACGCGGATGCAAAGCAGATGATGATGGCACACAGCTCCTGATGACCTCCCTTGGCCCAGCCACATCGGCTCAATCTGGTCTACATTCCGAGCAAGTTGTCTTTTATTGGCATTTAAACTGTAAAATAATGGTTGGGATTTTCCACTCTAAAATTAAATTAAACCTCCCCAAATACTGTTTAGGCTTTTTGGTGTCTCGAGCACTGTTCATTTAGGTGACTTGCAGCTTTGTGGAGGTCTCATTATTTTCCAGGAGCGCAGTGTACATTTTGTGGTCATCACTTCTAATCCTGTTGTTGGGTTGCATGGCATACAGCAAATTAAAGAGGAGAGCATGGTAAATGGGATGATTTGTTTCAGCATTTTAGATGTGCCTCTCTGGAAGAGTTGGGGAGAGCAAACTCAATTACTATAAGTTCCTGAATACTAACGGTTACATGTGCCTTATGCATTTGCTGCAACTCTGTTGAACAGTTTTAACTAACAAAATAATCAAATTTTGCAGCCTTAGGAGGCATCCTTTATGACAGCTTTCTGTCCATGTACAGAATAATACGAAAACAGAGCAGGAGATTGATATCTGCTTTGGGTGTATAAAATATTTTATGACTCTAAGATCTGCGCCTGCATCCCTGCTCCGAAGCAGCTTGACAGATGTGAAAGTCTCCAGCTCTGGTTTCCCAGGTGGCAGTGAATGGCAATAAGTATCATCTGAGGCAGCAGGTTGCTGCACACTGGCTTCCCAAAACGAGGAATAATTGATGTTTCCTAGGTACAGTGAGTGAGTTAGTAGGTTTTTCTTTGCTACTACAATCTTTTATCTATGAAAATAAATTTTAATATCCAATAACATACTTAAAAGCACTAAAAGAACCCTTGATCCATGAGGAATTTTCTGACCATTTCTCAGATTTCCACTAAGACTTGAGAAGTTAGACCTATTTCTTTGTTAAGCAGAAGCCTGTGTCATGTGTGTACTGAGTTAAGATTTGTCACTGCAGGGTACTCAACATTGGTTTGTGCAGACTGTTTTAGAAGTACAGTAGAGTCTAAGAAATCAAATATTTTTATTACTTGAATTATGTTGTAAAACACAATTATGAACCGTTCCAAAGAATGGTTACATTTTGTTTAGAGTGGCTGACTTAAGCTGTGCAGTTTCTCTTCCCATAGAAATAAATGTAGACATTGAGGTTTTCCTGTATGCCACTTTGCAAGTGAATGTGTTTGAGAACAGCACTGCTCCCTCACAGCGCCCTGTAAGGAGCAGAGCTCCTGAGTTTGTGACCTGCCTGGCAGGATGCTGTTTGGTTTTGCCTCTCTCTATGAAACCTGTCGATCTCTTTCTTCTCTTCCCTAGAAGATATCCATCTTACACCTGGGAAGAAGGTGGAGTCATAGTTTTGGTGACAGTTTCTCCATTCCCTCCCAGGTCCTGTTCCTCATGCATTTTCTTCCTCTTCAAAAGGCCCGTGACTTCTTTATCACAGTCCTCTATTGCGAATGGAGGGAAGGAAAGACACTAATACCCTCTATCTTCTCGTCTCACTTCTCATATCACTGGGGCAGAATAACAGGCTTGACTAGGTCTTAATTGGTTTGGCTTCCTCTCGAGCTCTCAGCTCTTCTGTGCAGGATGCAATTGGTTCATTTATCCCATGGCCAACTGTAAAGCTCTTTGAGGTGCTCTTCCCATGTCCCTGAACTGCTGCCTATGAACTTGCCTAATGATACTGCCTGTTACAGCACTGCGAGTCTGGGACGCTCCCGGGATCGGTACAGGAGCTGGCACTGCTGCTTGTCACAGATCAGCATGTCCGCACGGAAGACAGAATGTTTTGGGATGGGTTTGCAAAAGGACCCTGTGCTCTTTCCTTAGGAGACCCATGCAATTTACCCATAAACAGACTGCTAAGCATCATTAGTGCAAAGAATAAATGTACCGTAGTTTCAGATTAATTAAGTACTCTCTGTGGAGTAAACTTTGAAAGTTAAATGAAAATTTTTAAGCCATTTTCTCAGGTTAGCAATTTCTCTTAGGGACAAGTATAGCTCATTTTTAATACATATTCCATAACCAAAGATTACTCAAATGACCCTCCATATACACGAGCATTTTAGAGAAATGATCAATAAACTATTAAACCTCTTTTTTCACTGAACAGCATCTTTTTTATATCCATTTCAACATTTTTACATATTAAAAACCCCACAATATATAAAATGAAAGAAAACAGTGTTTGATAAACTGTAAACAGTAATACAGAATGTATTAATCACACTGGGCAGATTTAGATGGAAAGATACAGGGATTTGTACACAGTGCATCATTAATTACTCCTGTCAGAAGAAAGAAATGCTCTATTTCAGTCTCTCCTCGGCTGCAAGTTTTTTTGCAGACCGCTGCTTAGAGCACAGGCAAAGCTATGTGCTAAAATGTTTGGGGATTTGCTAGAAAAACGTATATTCAAGCTGACACTTGAAATAAGCATTCATGTTTTTTTGTGAATGTTAGGGAACTGTTGTCTACCTGTTATTTACAGTACATCTCTCCTGCACTTCTAGGTACCCCGGAAAGCCTGGCAGAGAAAGAGCGACAGCTCTCCACCATGATCACCCAGCTGATCAGCTTACGGGAGCAGCTCCTGGCTGCCCACGACGAGCAGAAAAAGCTGGCAGCTTCACAAATTGAAAAACAACGGCAGCAAATGGACCTTGCTCGCCAACAGCAAGAGCAGGTGAGGCTCCCGGCAAGCAACCTGTGAGAGCCTTTCGTGCAGGATGCCGGTCAGAAACGCTGTTCTGCTTGCTGCTTCCTTTCATCTCTTTTTTTGTTAAGGAAAGCTTAAATATCTTCAGAAATTGCTCTTTTTACCATAAGGAGAAAAATATTATAGGACCCTGGGAGAAAAGTGGGTGTAGAAATTAAAATAATTTCTTTCCTACCGTGATTTCATTTGATAGATTTTGCAGTTCCTGCTGCTTGCACTGAGCTGCAATTTCAAGAGTAACCAGTAAAACAGAGTGTAAGTGTTATTTAAATCTTCCTTTTTGTGTCAAGAAAATAACTGAGTAAAAAACCGTAAACAACTCCAGAACCTTCAAATATCTTAACCAACCTCCCTAAAAAAAAAAAAAAATAATAAAAAACAAGCAACCAACCTCATTTTAAAAGACCAATTGACCAAATAGCTGTTCTCTTTGTACAAAAGTGTGACAGCAGTGATCCCATGCACTAGTCCCTTAGGCATTAGATCAGACAGATCTAAATTAATGTGTGGTTTTTAGGAATCTGACATTATTACTAGAATTATCTTTTCAGTTAAATGTATTTTATAGGATATATACAGCAATATATGCTCTGTTGATTTTAATGAGTTGTGACGTCTGGTATTTTATGTGCTTAAGTATTTGCCCACATGTAGGAATATGGACTCATCCCCTAATGGAAAATAACATAAAGGAACACTGTAAAAAATCAGAAGTTAGAATGTCATTTAGCCATCCAGAGATGACACAGTAATTAACTATTGACACTTGTGAATAAGCTAGCACAAATTAATCTTGACACATTTGCAGACGAGTGATATCTTACAGTGAACACTTTGTAATTATATTTCAAAATGAAAATTAAATGACACTTAAAACTAGGTTGTCATGCTCAATGAAGCGAGCATGTAGCTCAACCGATAGGCAAATAAAATTCAGAATTTGAACCACATGGTGCTTGTGTACCCTACTTTACTGTGTCAAGCCTATACATCTAGACTATGCTATGGTAATTGCATCGCAGTGCATTGCATACATTTTCTAACAGAGTACTGCTCAGTCTAAGAGCAACCACTGACAGTAGATGTCGGGTGGTGCATTTCTGGTTTTCATCAGGAAATGAATGTTCAAATGGCATTGTGTTGTGCAAATGGTGAGCAAGGGGAGCGGACCAGCAATCCAAACTTGAGCACATCGGAGCCTTCACTCGGCATTGCCTTGGCTCCGCTTTACTCTGCAAAGCAGCAGCCAGGTCACCAGCAGCTGCAAACAACACTCAAATTAGGACACTGCCTAACGCTGAAAAGACATGCCACTGTCAGAAAGACTGAGCGTGATGGAGTTCCACTTGGTGTCCAGCTACAACATGTAATTACAAGTAATTCCTTTCTGAAGCTGAATATCACAATTATTTTTCGATTGCCTTCTCTGAGATAAAAGCAGCAGGGACAGAGTGGACAGAAACCTGCCAGGACTTATCTTCAGTGACAGGCACTCCAGTCCTAGGGTGGAATAGTGCATTCAGTGTGTTGCTAATTAAAACTGCTGCTCAAGCACTCGTACAGGTGTTTCTGTATCAGACTTAGCACTATAGCTGCTTTTCCAAGCACAGGAGCTGCTGCTAACCGCAGTGATTGAGGAAATAACAAACTCGATCTCTATCTGTCACAGGTACAAGCTGCAGTGTGTCCCTACTGATTCCTTATGAGGTGCTTTATCAGAGTGGCCTGCACTCAGGATTGTTTATTTCCAAGTGAACCTGGCTACATTTCCTGTAATTTCCTTATCTAAGAAATGTATTACTTAGCTTTCTGAAAATTAAAATATATGTGTTTAATATATTATTAAGCCATATATGTCATCAGAGACAAAGTGGGCAAGCATGCTAGGAAGAGGAAAGGGGAGGTGACAAGGAGGGTTATTGCCAGGACTGAAACGATGGACTCGAGTGACCGGATTACCTTTGTCACCAACTTCATGCTGCTTTATGTGGTTTCTCTGCCCTCAATAAATATTTATAGGAGGGGAAATTATACTTAAGAAATGAAGGTAGCAAAACTGCTGAGCTGGGGATTCTAGGAAACACAAATCCAAGCCTTGTTTCAGCCTGCCGGGCTGGCCCCGTCACACGCAGGGCTCCAGCTGCTCCAGCTCCCCGGCAGCTCCATCCCCGCTGCCGCCGGCACCTCTGCAGCCCCTTCCCCTCCATTCCCAGAGCCGCCTCTGCAGCCCGGGCAGGAAGGGAGGAGCGGGGTGGGAGCTTCTCCCTCCTTAGTCCCCCTGCCCTTCCTGTCCTGCACCTTTGCATCCTTCCACCCCGGACAGAGAGTGGATACATTAAACCTGGACCTTCCCAGATCCCTTACTGAATCGGCAAAAGGACAGTAAGGATGGCTGTGTATTTGACAGGGTTGCGTTGAGGATGAGCTACTGAGCATCAAGTACTGCTGTCCTTGACACAGAATAAGCCCCCGCCACGTTGAGCACAGCCAAGGAAGATTTTGAGGCTTGCAGGAGAAGCAATGTGCTGCTCCTTGGGGATGAAGTTAGGGAAGCTTGCCCTAAATGCTTGTGCTGAATAGTGAAACATCTGTAAATACCAGCTAAGGCTCCACATTGGCAAAGCAGGAAAATGTGTATTTAACCCTATCACCTGAGTAATCCCATTGCCATTCAGCAAAGCACTTAATTTTAAGCATGTGTTTCATTCCCGTTGTAGCTAACAGTAATGCATCATAGCCAAAGTTCACCACAGGCTTAAATGCTCTGTTGAATAGTGATGAGATTATTCACATGCATACAGCAAGACCCTGTGTTTCTGTGCTTTGCTGAGTTGAGGCCTATGTGCTTAAAATACGTATTTTTTACTAGAGAGCTAGATTGGCATATTGCATTTATTTACATCCTGTTGGCATCATTGTTTTGGTTTGTTGAGGTGTGTTTACATGAGATGTACGGGTACCTCTGCAGTGGTCTTTTTTTAAAAAAAAAAAATAAATGATGCTCAGTAAACAGATAATAAAGAGTAACTATTAAGAAGTTTCCACTCAATAATATTGAAGTTTCAATATTAGTATTTTAATTTAATGGAAATTTTATTTCTAATAGATTGCAAGACAACAGCAGCAACTTCTGCAACAGCAGCACAAAATCAATCTACTGCAGCAACAAATTCAGGTCAGTGTGTTTTATTGCTCTCTTCTGATTATAGTTAAATTCCATTTATGGAGAGGGAAGGATCTAAAATAAAGCAGCCACATGCTTTACTAATAAGCCTCAGTAAAGATGCTCTTTATGGAGGGTCTTTGTGCCTTTGAGAATTATTGTCAAACATCTTTTTGGTGGAAAGAGCTTTTATTTAATAAGCAAAGTCTTTTTCTGAAAGTTATGAATTATCTCTTAAGTCTTACCATTTAACTCCAAAATCTGCAATCAATTTGATTTATATTCTATGAAGTAAAAACAGAGTTTCAGTTATTGTTTATAGATTTCCTTATTCTACAAAAGCAAAATTGGCTTTATAGGCAAAAGCTTATTATGGAAAACGCATGGAATGTTTTCAATTTAATTAAGGAAAGCAGACAGCTCTGGAAGAGGACAACAGGCGCTGCAGCAGCAGCACTCTGCTGATGCTTGGTGACCTGCAGGTCTGTGTCTGCCACAGTCCCTTTCAGTAACTATCTCGTCCCAGGTTTGGGAGCGTTCTGGACGCGTTGTGATGCCTGAGCCGCTGCTCAGAGCCTGCTTTAGTTCTGTGCTCATAAATCGTTTCTCAAGTCCATATGCAGGTGGGAGGTGATGTGTGGACTGGCATTGCTGGCAGGTGACTGGATGGCCTTTTCTGCTTCCCATTTTGCTTGAAAGCATTTCCATGGGCTTGTTCTTTAATTTAAATATTTCATTCTGCTCTCATAATTCCTTGTACTGCCAGTCATTTCTTATAAGTTTGGGGGATCAGTGTTCCCCTAATCTTATATGTCTAAAATGAAGCCTTTCCTTCCCTCATCCGCAACTCAATGTGCTTGTAAATACCTTTGGAAATTTTATAATGCAGTTTCACTTGGACTTTAACAGGCTTAAGTAACATTTATAAATGTGCTGATACCTTGGCTGAGAGATATGATTGAATTCATTATTGTCATTGCCTATTGGAAGACTGCAGCTGTGAAAAGACGGCTGCATATTGGTGTTAGGGGTGTGTAAGGGATGGAAGATCTGAAGCAGTAGGGAAAGTGAAAAAGGCATCACCTTCTCTAGGCGTTATTTGCAAATCTGGCTTTCACGGACAATGAATCATTTCACTGCACATAAAAAAAAAAATCTTTACTTGGCATAAGAGCAAAGAAGGAAATATATCTGAATGTTGAACAAAAAGAATAATCTGCATGGGCAACATTTTTTTTTAATTTCCTAAAATGTCTTTAAAAATTATGACATAAAAAGAGGAACCATAACTAGGTCATTTTTGTATCTATTTGGAGAGTGTGATAAAGTTTTACTAAGAAGTATCCTGTTCTCTATTAACAAATGTAAAGACACTTCAAGTTTTAGTTTGCCTTTTTTTTGAGGATGTCTGCAAGTCATTTAAGTCTTAGTAATTTCTCCTCTCTATCCCCAAATGTTACCAAGAGCATTGTGAGCCAAGTGCTAATTAGAAAGACACAGGAGCCCTAGAACGGTGGAAATCACCAAAAATTTCAAGTGAGATAAATTTTAATATGAGAAAAAATTTGGATCAGATTTTATAGCACCCCACATAGTATTTTTCAGGTTTGTATTATCATAGCATAACTTCAGAAACTTCATTTTTACAATTGCTGGTCTTGATAAACTACAAGAGCCGAAAGACTATAGCAAGGCAAAAATGTCTAGTTCTTTGCTGTGCTTTTACTGTCCTTCCTATTGTAAGGAAAGATTTAGGCTTCAAACAGATTTCTCTAAGGAGTAAGTGCACACACTGCTCTCAGCTCATACTACCTGAAACAAATGTTACCTGAATACCAGTTGCTGCCCTCCTTATGGCAATTAGAAATCCATCGATTTCCTGGAGAGTCACTGTAAAATCTTCTTTATTCTATTTCAATTTGAGGTAATGGGAAGAAACAGCAACAGGAGCTTTACTGATGTTCCCAGTCTCATCTCTTCTTTCACGGGAATAAACTCCCATGCGACTGGCTTTCAGATTTTAAGGGTCAGTTCGAGCTCGGCTGGAGCAATAAAACAGTAAAAATCTTTCTCCCTCAAATGATTTTGCTGTAACTGGAACACGTTGAACAAAACGCCACAAGTTTTCCTTTGCATCCTTTCCTATATGTATACTGATACAAGTGCTTAACTGGTGCAAATGACAGTTCTGTTTATGTGAGCTAAACTATTCCTTGGTGACCCTTCCCTAAATGCACTTGTTTTAAAATCTTTGCCAGCATAAGCTATTTTTACTTCATAGTTCCTTGGTAGCTCAGGGTCCATACTTATATTTATACATATATTTATCTACATGGAACAGGTGCTGCTTGTGTGTGTTAGGTGCCTCTAAGGAGTGTCTTG
>JAVCKT010009381.1:0-15564 GCA_032273925.1 Rhynchotus rufescens | reverse complement strand
GAGTCACTTGAGTATTCATACCATCATATGTTTGAGAATTTTAATCTTAGAAAAGGCTCTTGTATCCTAAATATAACTGAATCTCAACCAGGAATAATCTTTTAAGCTATAAAAAATATTTTAAGTAATGGAATTATCTTTGCAAATATAGGTTTGCCAAGCATAAATGGTCTCATGTCCCCTCAACCCAATCTTTAACAAAACTTAACTGAAATGTTAAGATCTTTTTTTTCTTTCAGTAAACACTTTTGAAGCACAAGAAAAACATTAGTCTTTTGCTATCAATTTCAACCTTGAAATTATACAAATAGCCTTGAAGTAATCAAATTATTTTACTGAAGTCAACAGTTGCTTTCAGCTTTATATCAGGGAATAGAAAAGGCTATGCTGGGTTATGCCAGTGACATACATATGTGCTTTCATTCTTCCTTCCATAAACAATAGGGAGGCATGGTGTTTATTATGGGTCATTCAAGAAGACATGATGTGTAGACCTGTACCTCTGGACTTCATCTTTTTTCTAGCTGTTTAACTGTGATGATTTGATTACCAGTGCCAATCATTTCATGACCTTATTGTTGTTTTAGCCGATCTTCCAACTTTTTTCTCAGGGAATTTTTCAGTATCTGGAATGACCAGAAACAGTGAAATGGAACATGATAATTAAGATTAGATTATTCTACTGGCCATGCAGTGCAGTTCAGATTAGATGATTCTACTGGCCATGCAGTGCAGATTAGATTATTCTATTAGATTAGATTATTAGATTATTCAATATTCTATTGGTGCTACTCTAGAAAACTGATTGTGCAGCAACATTTTCTGAAGTGTGAGCCTGAATTTCTCTTCTGCAATGATTCTCCAAGATCATTTTTCTTCTATTCCTTATATTCTTGCAGAACTACTACTTGTGCTCTTCTTGTATCATTCTGTCTAACCGTCTATCTTTTTCACTTGATTCAGCTCTTGGAGTTTCTGCTTTAACTCCTAACTGTTGGTCCAATAGCTGAATTTTACGATGCAATGCACTGTTGTAGTATGTTCTGATTTCATGAGAAAAATGTTATATGTTGAAACCTTCTGAAATGCAGTAGATGGCCTCACTTATCCATTTGTGCCACCATAGCACGGGCTGCTCTTCCAGAGGCAGATAACAAAAGCAGGAAGAACATCAGCTGAACACCAATAAACAAATTCTGTTGCACTCTAATTGTGAACGCAAGGCAGATATCTTGTCTGGAAAATAATTATCATGCCTTGAATTTTATTGGAATAATGGCTTATCAGTTTAGCTTCATCAGGGTAGCTAACCATTACACAGAAATTCCTCTAACCGCTCAGGACTGGAAAAAACAAGTCTTGACATTTTTATCACACTAAAAATCCAAATTTACTGCTTGTCTAGTCCAAAGATTAAATGGAAGCTCTGGTTCTACTAATCTGTAAATTAAAAACAGTATGGACTTTATCGGGGCGGGGCGGGGAAGTGTTCCTATATAGATCCAGTGCTGTTCCTCTTCTGTCCAAAAATATTTACAGTAGAAGGTAATTGTTAATATAACTACCAATTTGAGGCAGCATTTAGAAAATTAGTACCCTTAGACCATAAACTTAATTCTTCCCCTTCCTCCTTTCAGCCACTGCACGAACATCAAATCCTTGGTATCACATTAGGTACCTGAGTTTGCTTGTTTTTATTACTCTGGGATCACAGTTACATTGCATGCACTGCTGACATTTAAATATTAGCCAGATGTTGTTGTGATTTGATTTTCGACTCTGCTAGCCAAGCTGTGTGAGTCACTCCTTGCTGATCGGGACCATGCTGGAAGAACCTTTCAGATAAAAATTATCATCCTATTATGATCATCTTCTTACGTCTCCCCAGTGATTCCTCTTGAATGAATTGTGCTTTACAAAGGAAATCACTTTCTAACTCTGAATAATTGCAGAGTCACAAATTCAGCTATAAACTGCAATAAGCTTAAGCATACTAAAGCAAGAACCCATCCTTTATCTTTGTCAGTGACTTAAAAAACCTCAAACTGAGCCTGTCCCCATTTATTTTGTATTCTATTCTCATCACATTCAGAATCCCCATTCTGCAGATGTCTTTTTCATGGTGGTACCACTTTTTTTTTTTTTTTTTTGTCTGTCAGGAGGTCTAAATAATAGTTCTACCTCAATGAGTTTCAAAAAATATATATCTATTCTCTTTCCCTAGAAGAAAAAAATGTTTTACAGACACTGCAAGTGAAGTGTAAAACAGCTACAGAGCAAGGGAAATGCTTAAAATGAACAACTGTTCATAGAATGTATGTATTTCTAATTTATTTAGCCTTGAATATATATCTGTTAGATTATTATTCTTAATGACACAATCACCCTATTTTTTATTCTTTGAATTTATTCATCATTCAAGATACAGTGAATAGATGAGACTTTTGGTTCCTTTTCTAACCTTAACTCAGATGCACCTGAGACTGATAGACACTTATAGGAGCTGTAATGAGATAGTTATAATAGAAGAGCAAATCCATTTCTTCAGTGTGCAAGATCAGTGTGCAGTGAGGTTCTCCACCAATGGAATTCCAGATCCACATCCTGCTCTCCTTACCTCACCATGAAGGAAGTGCAAGAAAGGGTCTTTTACCCTCTTTATTTTTGCTCTTTTTTTCTCCCTCTTTCCAGCCACCCAAAAGCACAGAATGATTCATACCTAAATCCAGTCATTGAACATCCAATGTCCTTTTCTAGACCTTATGCTTTACTTAGAACCCTAGTGTGGTTGTACTGTTAAACGTAGTTAAGTGCTGTAGCCTACACTGAGCCTTCCAGAGCCTCCCCTAGGCTGCATCCCAGGTCTATGCTGAAATCCAGGAGAACCAAAGTCATCCATTTGATTGTTAGAAAATAATTTTATTTATTTATTATGTACTTTATTCCCACGTGGCTGAGAATCTTCAGCTTGGGCTCTGCAGAGCACCTGATGAAGTGTTGAACAGCATGCTGACCCCAAGTAAATTGATGTCAGAAGGTCAAGTAATTTGTGCAGGGATGAGGTTTTATTCCGGCTGTGAAATGAATAGGATTTGGAGATTAGGTAAATGAGGGATGGGAAATCTCATCATTTTCTCTGTTACTTCTAAATAGGTTCCCACCACATGTAAAGGCTTGAATGAAATTGCTCTTCATCAACGTTCAGTTTGAAATGATCAGACTAATATAACTTCTCAAAGGCTATTAATTTTGAAGGTGAGATGAGTAGCAGCTTTTTACAAGCTAGGCCATATCTTTCTATTAAAAAAAAAAGTTCTGAATTTTAATTTGATTTCTATATTATGAAATTTTCTTGTTTCTGTAGGAAATGTGATTTAGAGATGTTTTATTAATGCGTTCATACTATGCATAGAATTTAAAAAGTATGCTTCAGAGCATGGAACAACATATCTTCAGATCCTTATATACTGCTGAACTTAGGATCTGCAGATAGGTTAAATCTCACTGCTACAGAGTCATCAGCAACTCCTACCTATGCTGGGCAGATCAAGACCCATACCTCTATGTTATAGCACTGACTTAATGTAGATACTTCCTTACATCCCTCCTCTCCTGCTGCAGCTTCCTGCAGAAGCTATGTTTGCTTCTTCTCTGTTTAACCTTCCTTTTCCTTTTTTTTTAATAAGTCATCAGCCAAAAAGAACTGAAAACTCTCAGCATTAATTAATCATATGTCTTTTTCCTCAACATTCTTGGGGAGCTTCCTGAAGTAGTATCTAGATATGAGGGGAAAAAGCAGCATCTTGATGCACCTTAATCTTCAGGACCTAATAAAGGACCTTTATGCTGCATAGGAGAGAGGGAGGCTTAGGCCAAATGAGTCTTCTCCTATACCTACTACCATATGGAAGTGCTTTTCAGAAACTGTTCCTTGAGGGTTTAGAGAGCAGAGGAAATTATTTTCGTGATTGTTTTAGGACTTCATGAGGATGGAGATACATTTTTTTGCCTTGCTCACAACTGACAGCTTTTGCAAGAGACCATGCTGACCAGAAATTCAGATTTTCTGCAGGATATCAACGTCATCCCTACTTAACTCTGGAAAGTGGGGTTAAAGGACAGGCTGGGGGTGTGGGATCTGTGTGGTTAAAGTTTGTGGCAAGTAAAAGTGTTATTGCCTGAGATGCTGTTGTGAAAAGCTGAGGGTTTCTAGGCCCAAAGCCAACATTTCTTCCCCCTTATTTAACAAACTGGACCCTAGAGATGCTAATAATTTGAAATGGTAGATTATAACATACAATGCTGGTGAGGATGCTAGGTGGGTCTATCTTAAGGAGTTACAGAGGGTGGTTTTCCTTTCTGTCTTTTTTTTTTTTTTTTTCAGGTATAGATTTAGATTCCCAGAGTTTTAATCCAAAAGGGAATGTTACATTATTCAAAAGGGAATATTATATCAATTTGATTGACCTTCTTTTTGCTACAGGCCATTACGCTTAGCACAGTTAACTGCAAATTGTGCTTAGCAATTTTTGTTGGTTCAAATCATGATTTGGGAAAGGTATAAGCTTTTAAATGAAGATTACTGCATCTTTTTTTTTTTTTTTCTTTTTTTTTTTTTTTAGCAGTGGTATATTCCAATGGTTGATCCTACATACTTTTAAATGCATGTGTCTGGTTGTTGCTTTGAATTTGTCTTAATTTCCAGTTTTTGTACCTACTATGCCTTTGTTAACTGGATTAAGGAATTCGTAATGTTAAGCTTCTCTAATTATCTCAGATTTTTGCAGCAGAAAATAAGTTGACCTTCTGACATGTCTTGCCATAAGTCATTTCCAACAGCTCTCAAATAACTTTGTAGATCATCTTAATTTCTCCTCTAAGTTTTCAACATAAGTAACGCCCTTTTATTTTCCCCACAGAACTTTGAATAATACAGATCATCGTCAGTTGTCTAATCTGTGTATGTCATCAATATTGATCACATTTAACACCAGTCCACTGATTTAAGCATTGAATAGGGTGAACCTAGAAGTAACTGGTAAAATAAAATAAATAAATAAATAATCTAAAGTAACTAGCAAAGCAGGTTGCTCAGTGTTGATTCATTGCTGACCTCATTTTGGGGACTCAATGGGTAGACGGATCTAAATCCATTTAATGTGTGCTTTGTTGTTATGTACTGCTAATTGGGAGTACTGAATGAGGTCAAACATCTCACAAAAGCCTAATTTTGACAGATCCATTGCTTTCATTGACCAAGTTGGTAATCTTATTAAAGGTGATGTCATTATTGCATGCTACTAGTTTTCGTAGGATTGCATTCCTAAAAAAGTTGATTTCTTTATCAGTTCAAAATGCTTTTAAATTTTCCATCATCTTCTATCAAATTGATTTATCTGGCCTATCAAGACTTGCATTATCTTGTGAACCTTTCTTAAGAATGGGCTTATAAATACTCTTCTTTCCTTTGAAATATCCCTGGTTTCACCACATTTTTATAGGAACAATAGCAAGCCTGAAATCCCTTCAGATACAGCTTCTAGGATTTTAAGTGAAAGCTAACACTGTTTTCGAGTTAAACTTTTTTAATCCTGATTCCCTACTGGATATTGTCTAATGACATCGTTCACAATTACTAATGGACTGGAAAGTACTTCATCGCCTTCACAGGATATGATTATGTCATTCCAGCTCCTTCTAAATAGGGAATAGTATTATCTGTTAAAAGTCTCTCTCTCCTGCTACTGGAACTAAATGGATGTCATGCAAGATGGAGATGATCTGCCAGCTCTGAGGTAATTCTGCACTTCACTATTTTTAGGTGCCTTACAGTCTGGGATTCCTGTTAATGAGTGGTTTTACAAGAGCTGTTTGACTTGGGTTCTATTCATTCATTTTAAGTATGTATTTCTTTCATTACATCTGCTTCTCTGAAGCAAGATAACCATTTCCCCACACACGCACACAAAATTAGGCACGTTCTTCCTAGACGAGCTCTTTTGCCAAAGAATATTCAATGCTACCAAAGCATCATGCATAAGAAGCAAACTCTTGTAACTTTCCTGTGGTCACAGGAAGAGTAAAATAATTTTCCCTGCGCACCCCATACCTGTTTGCAGGCTATGAATAGCATGTTCCTCTTGAGGTGGAGGAACCATATGCAGATTGGGGATGTGCACTTTTCCCAAAGGAACAAATAAATGATTTGCTAGCTTGTGAGACAAGTCTCTAGTTTACACAAGTTTCACAGGTGAAATAATTCTAACATTGCAAAGTCAAGGAGACCCATTTACCTCTTATTTTTAGTGCAGAGTAAATACCTTAGGTGGAGAGGTAATTATCTAAGCTGACCCATTAACCACTTATTCTGAAAGGAAAGTGATAATCAAAATTTTGGGGCCAGTGTGCTCTGGCTATATTGGAAGTGCACACAGAGTGGAGGCAGCCCAGGATCCGCCGCTGTTGGCACTTGCTCAGCACATCCCACCAGCAAGTGGCCACATGTGGTGGCACCTGCACGACTGCATTTCAGGGCAGCAGTGCCAGCAAGGGCCTTGCGGTTACTGCATTTCTGCGGAAATAGGTTGAGTTCTCTCTGTCAGCAAAACATCTGCTTTGAGTGATACTGCAGCAGCTGTGATGATCTAATAGCAAATGAAGCACTTCAAAATTCAATAGTACAAAAGGGGCTTTGAGGAGGATGATAAATGACCTAAATTAAGCCACAGTTTTTAAGTACCTAATTCAAACCTTGCTCGTGATGAATACTATCTTCAAGCTTTTTTTTGCACCTGTCACTGTTGGAAAACAACTGGCATTCGTCTGGTTGTTGTTTATGATTGTCTTCCCAATGCTTTATTTGTCCAATAGCACCTGAAGTACTGGTATAAGAAATTAGTATGTTGGCTTTTTGATTCCTTTTTGGCAAGACGTTTTAATGTATGTACCTTGAGGTAGTTCGGAGGATGTTTTCTGTTCCTCTTCCTTAAATTTTCTTAAATTAAAATTTCCTTAATTTTCAGCCCATTTAACTGCTGAGTTAGGCTATCGTGTTTTGAGTGTGAGAAAGGAATAGGAATCTACTGGACAACGCTCTGCGTTCTGTTATCTTACATAAACTTCTAAACATGGCAATGCTCTGGTGGATGTTTGTTACTGCCTTCTATGTAAAAATAATGAACTCAAAAGAATGTTTATCTCAAACCTCTTCTGACTTCTTTGTGTTCTATGGAAAAACATCAATAATGTAATGTAATCTGAGATTTAAAAAGGTAGCTAGTAATTAATAATAGAGCATGGGGCAAGTATCTCAACAGGTTTTTATAGTCATCAGGTGTCTGACCAAATAGAGGTCTCGTAAGTGCTATAAAAATGATTAGACAGCATACAGATGAGCTTTTTTAATTTATCAGTCTATATACAATCAGTGATTTGTATGTATTTTGTATGTATCTGATTTCTGTAGTAAATATTGCACAGTGCTATGAAGTCTAGTGTGAGAGGCAACCTGATATATGTGCAAAAGATGATCATCCTATGAAAAACAAAAAGATTATGCTGGAAGTTTTCTTATAGGAAAATTCTATACTACTATTGATTCTGTCTGGAAAAAAAGTCCTGTGCTAAAATCTTGTTTAGGATATTTTGGCACTTCTTGTTTCAGTGATGAGACAGGACTCAGTTTATTAATGCACTTAGTTGTGTTTTCAGGTCCAATGGAAATCAGCTGCGGTTTGAACACAGAGATGAGATTGCTTCAGTTCCTGTCAGCTTGGTTAGGCTTTACTGATTCCCACTTGCATGGATTTCAAGATGACAGTTTCCTATATTACAATTAAGGACAGCTGGATTCAGTTTGCTCCCTTGCCAGTGTTAGTGGCTGTTACTCAAGGTGCAGAGGCAGGATACCAAACTGTCAGGCTTGAGCGCACACACAGCAGCAGCAATAGCTGGCTCAGGCCATGCTGTCCATCTAAAAATTTCAAAACACTTTGACTAGCAACTCCTTTTTCTGCTTACAAAATGGCAGGCTAAGTATAGAGGAAATGAAATGACTTGTCCGCAGTCATCTAGAAGCCTGCAGTAAAGCAAGAGCATAAATTTAGCTGCATTTTGAGGTGTTATTCCGTATAGTGGAGCAGATTCTCTATCACATAAACAATATTGTTGTTTTTTGGCATCCTGAAGAGAGAAAATTGCCCTTTCTCCACCCCTGTCACTACACATGACTGTGGCAAACTCAGTGCTGTGAAGACTACTGCTGCCTTCTGCCCTTGACTTAATATGTGGCACAGGATTTCAATTCTGTCTGTGAGTAAGGAGTACTCTGAGGAGTGTTTTTTGATCTATTAAGTAAATAAATAGAGTTTTTTGCTCTATTAGGTAAAATCAGATGGAACCCCAGAGTGAAGGTCCCTCATATTGCAGAGGCAAGCTGAGTTGCATCTTTGTGGCTGTAGAATGCAGCTGTAGCATGTGGCCCTTGTAAGGCTTAGAGGAAAAGGGCAGGACAGGCTAGGCTAGGCTTAGCACTTAGACTAGGATTAAATTTGACCTGGCAAAAAAAAATAGAACAGAGGGAGACAATACTACTTTCAGGGGCGGTATTGGATTAAATTTAAGTGCACATGAAACTGTAGTTTACTCCGTCTCTTATTTTCCCTCTGCTCCTCAGTAAACATTACTGTTGCTTCATCTACAACATAAATCCTTCTCAAGACTTAAACCAATCTAGTTGGCAGCTATCAGGCTTAAAGACCGACAATAGTCTAGACTTTACAGTTGTGCTTTTACTCAGTAATTGCCTTTTGGGGGTTGGCTCTTTTAGGGCTCATTGGAGGTTAGTGAATTGCTAGTCTGCAAATTTTGCTCAAATTGAGCTTACAAATATGGCTACTAAAGGCTTACATCCAAGCAAAGGGAAGGAGCCAGAACTATACCCTTTAAAAACCATTTTTATTGAAATTATTTTAAGTAATTTCTTCCATTACCTTTATCGTTCTGTCCTCATTCTCCTGCATGCCGTTTCAGTGAAGTTAAAAGGTTAAGACTGTGGGCAATAAAAGAAAAATATGGGGATAGGAAATGAATTTCATTTCTCAGGCTGTCTTTAAGGAGTGATATTGTGAGGGCCTGCTGGCACACTGCTCAGAGAGCACCGTGCTCTCTGCTGCTGGGGTTGCTTGTAGACATCCCACTGCTGGGCTCTCTAGATAGCAAGATCTATAAAAATGGCTAAAAGATGAAGTTTAAAATCATGCACTGAACTACTTTTCCTTTTCTCCTGAGGCTCCTAATATCTTAAATATTTTCAGAGGCTCTTAACTTCCCTTTTGAAATGAGAAAACCAAGAAATAAATTTTTGCAAAACAAAAATTAAAATCACCACTGACCATTTTGAGTCCAGGCAGTAAAGTGTCAGATACTATACACTCAATATACTGGCTTTGATTTTGCCAGAGGTTCAACAAAATTGTGCCATTTTGAAAATCAAAGTGCTTGGGAATATGATGTATGTTTGTGCAAAGTAAATGTCAAGTTTGTATGCTGGGATATTCATGATCTACATTTCTGGATTCATAAACAAGTATTTGAGCCAAAAGTCCTTAAGTATCAGTCTGATGAAAAACAGCAACACTGCTATTTACTTATCCAACTAAAACGAACTAATCAATACAGCTCAAAGAGTGAATATTTGAAGAAAGTAATTCATGCTTCGCCTGGAAAGTTAAAAGAATTAATTGAGCAATTTTTGACAATGAAAACATTACAGGAAATTGCAGTCTGATTACAGAGCATGAAAATAAGCAAAATGCACAGGTTACCTCTTCCTTCATGAATAAGTTTCTCTGTTGCAATAAATTCTAATATGAAAGGTCTGATACGCATCGTGTATAATGTGAAGTCACCAATTACCTCCATGTCCAGAACCTATAAAACACCCTTCTGTTGCTGAGAAACTTAAGTATCTAGAGTGGATGGAGCAGTTGTCAATAATTAAGAATCCTCATTTAATTTGTCAAATGCTTTCATTTTAACATGAGAAATGCATCTTTATCAAGACTGATGGGGAACTGATTTGTGTGTGGGAATAGTTCCCTGTTCCTTCTCTCCTTCCCCTCTCCCACCTTTACTTTTCAAATCTGTTAACTACTGTAAGAAGCAGTATATCCATGCATCAGAACTGTCTGAGATTTTTTTTTTTTGGTAAAGATTTTCCAGCATTCTTGAGTTTTGGGTTATCAAGGACACGGATAAAATAATTTCCTGGAAAAGATTGCCAGAGTGGGAATGTGTGGCTGCTCTCTCCTGTCTTGCTCCTGTAATGGTTCTCTCTCTGAAACAACCCCCACAAACTCTGTTACTTCCTCCGTTTGTACAGCATCATCTCATTCTCTTTGATTCCCAAAAGAAGAAGGTATATGGGTAAAACGCTGAGTTTAGCTACTACGCCTTTGTGCTTCTTTTGTCTTCCCATAAGTCTGCCACTATATTAAAAATTGTATCCCATAAACATCCTCAGGATAACTAATCGAGACATTGCATGCATGGGTGCACACACATAAACACATATACACACAAAATCCTATGCATTCTTTTCCTAATGGTGTTTCTTAATAGTCTAAACATATATTACACTGGTAAAACACCTGGTACAACAAAATAATTACCATTAATTTTCTTTGAATTTGAAAATACAAGAGTTGATGCAATATCATCACTGCTTCCTTAAAGACTCTCAATCAGTGGAAAAGTATTATATTTTTCTTGAGGTTTCCTTGATACTGATGTTCAGCTTCGATATAAAAATAAAATTAAAGTTATCAGTGTGTGCATGTATGCACTTTAATACCTCAGAAGAGTCACTTTTATAACACCACATAATAAGCTATATTTTTCATAGAAAACTCATTGTAGAGGACTTAGCTTAAGACTTGGTATTTGTTTACACTGTACTTTATTATAGATGATTTGATATTATCCATTTTCTGTTCACTGTTAAAAGTGTATTCACAATTTCACGTGGCAAAAGCTTCAGGAAATAGCTTTGTTGGGAGACACTTGTGCTGCCATCATGTTGTGCTCAACAGCTTCCTTTTTGCAGTGGTCATGATAAACTCTGTTCTCATTTAACAGTGTGTAAAGCCCCCAAACCTCTGTGGTTTCTTTGGTTCTAAGAAGCTGTCCCTCACCACTAGAGATTTCTTAGTGCTTCCTAAGGCGGAAGCAGTCCCAGAAGTACAACTGGAGAAGTATGTTCAGGTTATATATAATACTACTAATTACAAGCCTTCAAAGCTCATAAATTGGCTTTAGTAGTCAATAGTTTTAAATGGGAATTTGATTTTCCTTGTTATCTGGATCAGCGTATTTTATATTAACTTTTTCTGAGTTTTCCCAAAGCAGTGGCAGAATGGGAGTAACAATGCTACTGCCAGTTGGGTACAAGAAGTGTTGTGTGGTTTTCAGGCTAGTATGTGAGGTTCAGATGGCTACTTTATACCATCTCTGAGGAAAACATAGTTGGCTAGATGGAAGTTTTTTGTGACACATTCTGTTTTGCACATAATAAAAGATAAGGTGATAAATGCTCTCTCTGTTTTAAATAGTAAGCATCAAAATAAGCTATTGGTATTACCTATATTTTGTCCTGACTGGGTGGTGCTAAGGCATTCTAAGAATAGCAGCAGAGAACTAAATGCACTGTTTAAATAATAATAATAATAATAATAATAATAATAATAATAATAATAATAATATCAGGCTTACATTTCAAAGAAATGTAGGCCACTTTAAATCATATTTCCTATGATAAAGAAAGAAATGAAAAGGGAGAATAAAGATAAATAGAATAGCCAAAATTTTGTAAATACTAGGCATTAGTGAATGTGAATTTACTTTTTTTTTTTTCTAGTGAATTTATCTGCAGAAAATTAAGGAAGTCTCTCCTATAAAAAAAATGGAAATGGAAAATGTAGAAGGAAGCATCAGAATCATTTTCTAGTGCTGACGAAAATAGATCTGTCTGCAGATGCTCATTCCAGAAATTGACTGGTAAATGGCAAATTGGAAATTCACCTCCGTAATATTTGTGGCAAACTGGAATTTGGAGTTAAGTATTCTGAAGAAAATAGTTTAATTTTAGGTCAACTTTCTGCTGAATCCAGTCACATTGCTGTAGTGACTAGACTGCCTGTCTAGTAACAGAAAAATTAAGGTGATGTTTCTGGGTACTGCCTTTCTTCTGCAGCAGACCCTAGAGGTGAGCAGGATCACCCTAGCTATGTCTAGATGTCTACCTGATGTAATTGCAATCAGCTATTTTCCTCGCTACTTTTTGTGTAGTTCTGTGGATGTTCAGAGGTCTTGATTGGCCGTTGCTAAAGAGACAACAGACCTTCAAGCATCGAGATGGTTCTGATGGTTCTGATCTCTTTCCTTTGAGTTGTTTGGATAAAAGAGAAAGAGCATCTAATTCCCTAAATTAAGGGGAAAATGGCACCTTGAGTCCATAATAAAGAACATCTCTTACTGATAAGAAAGGGATAAGGTGTAATTTTTACCAATTTAAACAGTGAAGTCAGCTGACCAATTCCAAACTCATATGAGGGCAGCCTGTCTGGGACCTTATGGACTGCTAGATTAAGAAATGCACCCATTATTCCTGAGCCATCATTAGGGAAAGCTTGGATGGATGGATTAAGGTTGCTTTCAAGTGACTCTTCCACACAAGGGGAAAAAAATAATGCTGCTTTCAGTCCTTTTAAATGTTGGTGGTTGAGTGTCATAGCACTTATCTGAAACACAAGTTCTCATGCACATATACTGCTTGGGTACTATACAATATTGCTACGTAAATGTCATCAAGGAGGGTGAACTGTAATATGCCCTCTGAAGCTCATTTCATGTTGCGAGTCTTGCTCTCTGTCAGATAGCTGAGTAGATATCTTCTAAAACAAAATGAAATTGTTCTTAATTTTTACTTGAAAAAGATTTCAACAGCAAAATTATCCAGAGTATAAACTATTCATGAAAAGGAATTTAAAATACCGTCAACTTCATATATTTTAGAAGTAAATTAAAGCTAGTGACCTCTAACAAAATTATAAAGACGGTTAGACTTCATGGAAGGAATACAGTTCAATTTAAGCCTACTGAAGATACAAGATAGCCCTGCCTGGCCATATTAAGAGGTTCAAGAATTGTAACAAGGGACTTTAGATTTCTATTAGAAAAGCATATACAGAATGATTACAATATGTTATATCTTTATATAATATTTATTCATTTCCCCTCAGTCTTATGAACTTCATGATCCTTTGGGCAATTATTTTGAGAGAAGGGAATTGAAACTTCCCTTGGCAACTTTGACAAATGTGCAGTATGCATATTGTATGGCATTCCCACAGGAGAACTTCAGAATTAAAATTAGTTTCATCAACATGCCATGAGTTCATTGGCTTCAGCCTTCATGAACTCTTTATCACAGCAAGTATGTAAAGCACTCTTGATCTTCATTTCTGTTTAGAAATGTTTTCTTAAGATGACTTTTATTAGTCTTCCTAATTACCTTTCCTATCAGCTAGCCTTTCTATCTGAACATGGGTTTAGTTAAAAGATGCAATTCCTTATGTAAAAATATGTTACAAAATATATATATTTACAAATATATATATAGGCGTATATTTCTATATATATGTATGCATGCATGCACAAACACATACAATTTGGAGAAAGGCAAAGCAATAGATGCCTTCCATTTAACAGCAGACCAAAGATGATGATAAAATCATTAATTCTGTCAATATAAATGCTAAATAGAAAAGGGAAATTGGATCCCTGCCTTGTGTCACATTTTCTCTGGTAGGAAATTACAGCAGAGAAATTGAATCTGACAAATCTTCTGCATTTATAGCCCCTCATCAAAGGTACATCACGTGACATACAATAAATAGCATGACACCTCTTAATTAAATGGTGCCATTGTTTAGCCCAGAATAAATGCATTTTTTGCTTGGCCAATGAGTAAGGTACAGCTCCTATGGGGATAATAAAATAAAGAATAAAATGAAATGGCCATAAAGCTAGCCAAAATCAAATTGACAAGCCCACACTAATTATCTCTGGTATTATAGCAATGCAAATGTGGCTGTAGGTTGACAGATAATAGAAGTGAGCTCATTAGCAAAGCACTAAACGTTTTAATGTTTGTAAAGAGCATTTATTGCCTTTAATGTAGATATTCCATGTATGCTACAATTTTCTAAATTAATATTTTAAAAAAGTTTGTAAGTTGAATTATAAAGGCATCATTCCTGGTAGTAAATGACTAAGTCATAGCTGGGAAAATCAATTTTAGACACATGTAAGCTGTTTGACTGTCATATTGGATGATGCATGAAAGGGACTTACAGAATGTGTGGTGAGGAGAAGGAGAGGAAAAAGCTGTATGTGAATGTGAAATGAGAGACCTATATTAAAGTATGAATTTGGTCACCCCAAGAATTATATTCAAAATCCTCCCTGTACATCTGTGATAAAAAAGTACTGCTTTTTCAAACATATATGCTATATTTCTTGTTAGTCATGGATGTGATTCAATTTTCACTAAAGACTACAAGTGAAATATCTTCTCAACTTCTCCTTCTATGTTGTTTTAATTAGCTTAATGATTTCTCTTCACGACAGGAAAAGACCTGCAGCTCATAAAAGGCCAAGGTATTAATAAGGATCCTTGTGCTCAGACAGTTGCTTTTTTTCTTTATTTTCAAAATCCCGCCTAACACATTTATATATTTGATCTGTACACAGTTTGTACATTATTTCTCCAAAAGCATAATCAAGAGTTGTGCTGATATGCCAGAGTGAGAAGGATTCTTTTCTATGGCATAAAATGGCATGTGAGGGGCTTTGTTTTCGTTAGACATATTCACTGGGTTTTAAAATGAACAACTTCGTAACATGAATTACTCTTTTTAACTGTCACCACTGGAGTAAGCAAATGAAAGTGATATGCAGTGCTGGGGGAGGGAATTTTGCAGGGAATCGTTGGGTTACCGACAGAAAATATTGTGTCCTTCCACAGTCGTCCAAAATACGAAAAACTCTATTACCAGTTGCTTTTGGCAGTGACCACCTCGTGGTGGCAGCGTGCCCCAGCTCCTTCCAAAATAGGTATTTCCTTCATGCTTTGCTCCTTTCAGAGGCTCCTACTCAGTGGGAGCAAGAATCACGTCTGCCAGTGGAGCCAGACACACTTCATCAGCTCCTCCAGTGGCAGAAGCAGGGCAGGGATGGGCATTTGGTGTCTTTTACCACTCATCTCAAGTTCTGCAAATAATACATACTGAAGAGAATGGGTAATCTTTTGCTTTTGCTGCTTCTGAATGTAAGTTGGTATTCTGTTCAGCTTTGAATAGATAGGTAGCTCAGAGGGTGGTGATGAATGGGGCCGAGTCCAGTTGGAGGCCTGTGGCCAGTGGTGTCTCCCAGGGGTCAGTACTGGGCCCGGTGCTGTTCAATTTGTTCATCAATGACCTGGACGAGGGCACGGAGTGCACCCTG
>JAVCKT010009380.1:0-13488 GCA_032273925.1 Rhynchotus rufescens | reverse complement strand
TTTTTTTTTTTTTTTTTTTTTTCATTTCAGAAGCATAGGACAGGAGGTAATGGATACAAATTGAAACACAGGAATTTCCATCTCCGTATGAGGAAGAACTTAAGAACTTCTTTCCTGTGAGGTTGACAGAGCCCTGGCACGGGCTGCCCAGGGAGGTTGTGGAGTCTCCTTCTCTGTAGGTCTCAAAACCCACCTGGATGCCGCCCTGTGCCCCGTGGTCTGGGTGCCCCTGCTGGGGCGGGGGAGGTTGGACTAGATGGTCTCTAGGGGTCCCTTCCAACCTCAACCGTTCTGTGATTCTGTGATAAGCTTGGCAGGTGTCTGCCAAAGACCCTTCCATTCCCTGCACCACCAATGGGGAGTTGTTCAATGTCCTCAGAAGGGCTTCGTGTGCAGCCTCTTCCTTGGGAAGATCCCTGCATTTGGTGCGATGAGTTGTGCTCTGAATTGCATGGACTGTGTTCATTAGGGGCTGGAGCCGGTTGCCTGAGCAGTGACACGTCCTGTTGGCAGAGATGCCCGTGGGCACTTTGCCTAGCTCCTAGCTATCGATCTGGAGGGCTTGCAGATTGTATCTGTCGCCATGCAGATGGCTCAGAGTGTCTCTGGTTTAGCATGATGGCTCTCAGATGGCATCTGTTTTAGGCTGTTGAATTGAGCACTTGGTCTCCATTCACTGTAATAGGAATCTAAATAGCTGACTCAGGCACAGATACCTGCTTCGTACCCATCTGAAGTTAACTGGAATAGAGACAGTTTCAACAATTCTTTGTGAGGACTGAGCCACATTTATCAGCAATATGTCACATAAAATCCAATATATTTTCTTATTGCAGTCAGCTGAATTCCTGAAAAGAGGAGGACCAAATCTAGACTGCTGCAGAAAGAAATTTCTTTTTAGAGAATTATGATATTTTATCTAATTTGAATGTAACTAATAAGTATCTGAACCTGGGATGCTAGTCTATAAAAATGAATGCAGTTAACTTTGATCTGAAATTTAAGAGTGTTGTAGGAATAACCAGTTACACAACAGTAAAGGTACATAATATAAAGGGTACCTTATCATCCTTTTTTTTTTTTTTTGCAGTTTGTGTGTGGAATTTTAGAGGCAAAATTGTGTCTATGCTGATTACCTCCCTGGGCTTGCAGTATCTGGTGTTTGAGAAGAGATGGTCACTGAACAGTTACAATTATGAGCAAGACTTCTGCGCTGCCCGTTCCTTAGAGGACCACACCAGCAGTGGACAGATTGTAGCTCCCGGAATTCCATTATAATCCATCCTGCTGGGTCTGCGGCAGAAAGGGCCTTTGAGGATTAGAGAGGGGATTTCTTTTAATAGAAATGTCAGAGTTTCAGTTTGCCTGCACCAAGGCTGGAGTCTGGCATACAGAGAATGGTGTTTGCCCTTTTAGTAATACTGTAATATTGCCCTTTAGTAAACTGTAATAATACAAATTCAGTATTTCATGAGTTAATGCGTTTTTGTTTTCTTCCTAGTCTGCTAACATGTGGTTATTGCCTTTTCAAACTGAAGTGTTTGACAGACAAATCATTAAATGGATTTATGTTTAAAGTCCATACGTGTTGCCAGGTTGAAATTGGCTTTTATTTACTTATTTATTTTTAGGTCATGCTATTTTGAAAGAAAATAGAAAATGAGAATTAGGCTAACCATTCTACAGATTTCAAAGTGCATAATAATTCCCAGTCAGAATATAAACGGAATAATATTTTTATATGTTTTCAAGTAGAATGAGAATGTCTCCCTGCTATCTGGCAGAAGAGAAAGCATTAAATGAGATAGAAATTTGAAATAGCCTACATTTCCGTATTCAGTCTTTCCATGTCCAAAATGCTTTCCTGATTTTCCTCAAGTATACTTCTTTTTCCACTTAAATATATAACTCTGTACTGTTGAGCTTTATGAATATAAATCAACAGGAAGAAGAAATGCTGGTAGCAAGTTCCAGCTATTTTGCCTCTATGTGAGAGTTCCTTTTTTTGTGTCTGAGAATCACCATTTTAGACAGAAAATAAAAACTTTGTTGGATTTTTTTTTTCTTTCTGGAAATAAGAAGGAGAGTTACAGAGCTTTTACCAGCATGATCTTCACTGAGGTCTGGAGCATCTTCAGCAGTTTCCTCAGGGTACACAAACTGTTAAAAATTCTGTGTCAGTATCTGTTGCTTGTTTGTGATTCACTAAAAAATGTAAAGCATTTATGAATGCAGGGAATATATGGAATCCAGATACAGACTTCCGATTCAGACAGCCACTTTACAGCAATCATGATATCCAGAAATAACAATTCTTGCTATATTAAGCAGAGAAAAGTGGCAACAGCTGACAGTCTGATTTAGAGAAACTAGAGTTTTGTGGTCTTTCACTGATTTTTTTACTTAGTTAGGCTTTCTTCAAAACATTATTAATATTTTTAAGATTTCAATCAATTCTCTGTATTTCATGTTTGGAAATAGTGGAAATATACTTGGGACATACTTCATTTAATAACAAAATAGAAATAGTTAATCATTTTAAGAACACTTTAATTCTTATTTGATTAGATCGCTGCATATCTGATACAATATTAACATTTGCCTTAACTCCTTTGTGATTCCTAATGTTAAAATAACAAGGATCAAATTTATTTTACTAAGTCCAGATAGTTTTTCAAAAAATAAACCTCTATACCAGTCATTTAGATTACTAAAAATGTTTTTTTCTTCAAAAAAAATCTCTTTTTTATATTTTTTTCTACAAGTTTATATTTGTTTTTCCTTAAACTGTTATTTATTATGAGGATAAAAATAAAAAAAAATCATTTCAGCATTTTCTCTATTATAGGATTTTCTCTATCCATTTTTATGGATCTGCGAATTAATTGTAGACGTCTTGGGAGAATCATATGTTTCTGTATTACTGAGCTAAAGTAAAATGAAAATTAGAATTTTGTGCACCAAAATGTTTCAGAAACTGTTGACAGAAGACAATACTGCATTAAATATATTTCCAAATTAAAAGATTTAAATCCATGAGGATGGAGAAAGAGTCAGATCTCCAATGCAATATAGATGATCCTGTTCCTCTAGTATTTTTTCTACCGAAATCACAATACCAACTAGAATAATAGTTTTTCCAGACAACTGTAATGACTCCTGACTGCAATTTTTTGTAATCTGTGTGAAATTTATCTTATCCACTTTTTTTTCCCACCTATGCCCAAATGAAGAGACAAAAGATCTGATAGAGCTCTGTGCCCTTTATTCAAAAAGTACCCGATTTTTCACCCTGGCATGAGAAAAAAAAATCCTGTTCTGCCCCTCACTGTTTCTGCACATTCCTTTGATTTATAAATTGTGAGGAGGAACAAAGTAATATGTGAAGTAGATATTGTATCAAGTATGTGTACCTGGAAGTAATTCAACTCAGTAAATGGCATAAGAAGCAGAAAGGGGTGAAAGATATCAGAATATTTTCTGTGAAAGGCCAGTAAATGTGACGTTTTCTTTAGCAGTAGAAGGCTGTAGGTTTTGGACTGACGTGAGAGTACAGGGTGTTAGGACATGCCTGGATTGGCCTTGGCAGAAGTTCAGCTTGTTTTAACAGTCACCTAGAGACTCTTCCGTCACCTCAGTGTGAGCTGAGGCTCTGTGAACACAGTGAAGGGTAAAGGTTGGCAAACCTGGGGAGTCACCATCTTTCAAGAAAGAGCCCTCAAGGTCAGATGAGCCTTCTCAAGAGGCTGTATATCTTTCAGGTGTCTGTGGAAAGTCAGTCAGAAAAAGCAGCAGACTGTGGTTAATATATACACACACACACACACACACACACACACACATATATATATATAAAAGCATATATATATGTAAACATAGTTCCAAGTGGGTGTGAAGATGTAACAGGACTCCCCAAACTGCTCTCATACTGCACACAGCTTACAGTTTCCCCCTTTTTCTGTTCAAGACTGAAACTTTCAATCTTAGGAAAAAGAGGATTACTGGAAGAGTGAGCAAAACACCATGGAAAAAGGATGGATTCTAGGATGGTTTGGTATAACTGTGTGGTTCATGAGGCTTTTGCTGTAGTAATTATATAGCTTTGGATTATTAGACCATTAAAATGTTAATTGAGCCAACAGCAAATTCTTAGCTCCATGTATACAGTGTGTTCCCTTTTGCTTTTATAACAAGATTTTAACTAAAATACCACGTTCCATTTTGATGACTTTCAGAAAAGGGCAGGGAACATGAATGAAGCAGTAAGTGGTAAACAGTCACGAGAAAATGATCTGGGAGAAGTCCAATCAATCTCTAAAAGGGCAATCCAAAATGCCTAGAGAAATTGGAGCATATCCTCCTCTTGTATAACTGACCCTGGGACATTCTGCTGGATTTGGAAGATAGTAGGCTCAGGAGGGTCTAGAATCAGGTTTCCAATCCTTTGCTAAGTGCTTTAATCCCTTTGATGTGCAAAAAATGGCTACCAATGCTTCCTCCTGTGGGAGAGGAGCAGTTATCCACCTAAGCCTAGGTCACAGTGGAGTTCTGAGTGGAAGAGAAACTTCTCCTGCCCAAGGGCAAGTTCTTCTGAACATTCATGAGCATCTGAAGATAATCACAGAGGGAACTTCAGACAGTCAGTTAAAATAAGGTTAGGGACTTCCAGACACGTACAGTGCTGAAGGTCGACTGGGGTGAATTGTGCGCTGAATTGATTCACACTCTCACAGTTCTGTCACTGCCCCTTCAGAGAAATAAATGTTTGTCCTTGTCCACTGGTAACACTGTGGACCGGCCACCGCTCTGCGGAAGCCAGTGAAATGAGGCTGCCAGATTGCATTGCTGGGGGTTATGATTATCTAGCTGCTGGTGTCCTGTTCTCACATACCTCTCTGGAATAAAGATAAGCTCTGATTGCTAGAGTACCGAGGAGCTTGTTGATGCACATCAGAAGGGATGTCTAAAGACCTGAAACTGAATAATGTTAAAGGAAAAGGTATTCTTAGTATTGTTGCAGCAACTACTATGTGGAATAAAGTAACAAAATACTTATAAGAGGAAGCTGTAAATATTCAAAGTTATTAAAATATGGAAGAACACTCAACATAGCTCTTACAGGAACTGTGAAATATTTACAGAAACTCCATTTTAGAATAACATTAGCTCTCTAACACAGAAAACCTTTCGTGCAGTTTAAGTACTTTTACTAAGCAAAGTCTTCTAAGGCAAAAAGGCCTTTCTTTAAACAGGAGTCTGAATGAAAATGCCTTCTTTAGTTGCCACAGGCCTGTGCCTAAGATGATTCACCAGGCCAGACTGACACCTTGGAAACTGAGGGAAGCAACGAGGGGTCACATAATCCTGTATCAGTGGCTACCTCAGAAAGTGATTGAAACTCAGTAAGGGACATTTTTTTTAACTCCTTGAATAAGCCCCTATCACAGGTGCTGTGCTATAAAATGATATTACTCCAAGTCTGAAAACAGCATGGTGAAATACCTGACTGATCCTAGTTCCAGGCATAATTCATGTGCGACTCACTCAAGGATCTGTTTAAAGATTGTTTCGTAAGGAGTCAGCTTTGAATAACATGTAGTCAGAGCAATGTTCTCAATTTTCATAACATAGATATGACCCTAACAACAGACTCATCTATAAAGTCTTGCAAGTTGGCAGCAGATCTAATTATTCATAATGCAAGAGCTGTTTTGTCATGTCAGAGATACTGTTGCTTGGTGTTGAATGTTTTGCAGGCAGTAGAATTATTGCCAGAGTCTAAATGAAAAGAACAATTGATTGAGAATGGTGTGACAAACCTAAATCTGCAAATTGTTAAATGAGCTCACATTTGCCTAGAAAGGTGAAGTCAGAAACATATGAAAAGGCACAGACATCACTGAAAGAAAATTACTTTTTAGGTATAATTGTTCTGCTTCATTATTTTGTTGGCCTGCTACAGAAAGGTAAAAAAAAAAAAAAAAAAAAAAAAAAAAAAAAAAAAAGGATTAAATTATAGTAAGACTTCTTTGGCAGTATATAAACTCATTAGTTTTCTTTAGTATTTCCCAATTCCCAATTCTGTTGATTTGTTCAAGCAGCTAAACTTGTACTGAGAGGAAACATTAGATGGCCACAGTGTTTACAGTAGCCATCACCAGTGCATTATAAAGGTTTATGATGTGTTTTTTACACACTCTTAGATCCTAATGACAATGATAGATTTACATTCTGCTCTTTTGCTCTCTTTCTTAAGGCTGATAAAGGTAGTCATGGGCATACTTCAAGGACTGCTAAAAGAAATATCTACAGTCCTTTATTCTCATTGCTATATGTCTTGTTTGTGTGTCCGTATGTGTGTGTGTAAATCTTTATCATAAAGAAGGAACTTAATGGTCTTCCTAGTTGAGCCTCATCCAAATTAAGTGGAGAAACTGTAAGGAAAAAGCAAGGCAGACAGTAGGATTATATTTACCTCCAAGGCTGGAGGAGTCAGTTGGTGCTTGTTACTTTGACATGCATAACACGTTGACTTGTTCTGTGACTAAAGAGGTTTTCACCATTTGGACTGTATCTCGTTCATCACCAGGTGAAGAACCAGGTATTTGAGGTATTCATTGTTATGTACCCCTGCACCAGGATAGAGAGTAGTCCTGAGCATCTGAAGCACCTGTCTCTATAGGATATCAAGATTAGACTCTGGGTGTCTAATAGAGGAGTACTCAGAGTATCAAAAGTGAGTTTCTCCTCTTTGTCACTGAGTAAAGTTATGGACAGCTTTCTTTTTGCTACACAACAGCTGGGAAGACTTCCAGACTTCCTAGCTGTCAAAAGGAGACCAGCACATTTCCAGACTAATAATACGTGGCACCTCAGGAAAAAACAATGATTTAGGGGAAGTGGGTAATCCTTCAGTTAAAGATGAAGAATAAGGAGAGCAGAAGATAAATGGCTTTATGCAGATCTAGGAACGCCTGGCAACCCTCCCCGGAGACATTTTTCAAACTCCTTTCCCCACCAGACAGCATCACTAAGTAACAGAGTAGCCATGGTAACAAAATCAGGTGAGTAAGAGCTCCTTTGTTTTTTAATGAGCATTTTACTTGAATCTAGATTGCGACTCTCTATACCAAGAATTTAGCTCAGAATTTTTATTTACCTCCTGCAAAGTTGCAGGAGTTGCATATATACTATCTTTGACCAATGATCTCAAAGTTCTTGTGGAATCAGTATCATCTGACATACTATCTGTCCCTGTATCTCTCTCTATTTGTGTTTTAGGTTTACACCTATCTGGCAACATGGTTAATCTGGCCAAGGAGTAAGTTGGGGTAGCAAGTACTAAGAATGACACTGTATCCTACACTGCCAGATGCGTTATAATTCTTCTTAAAGCATTAACAGAGGTGACAAGTATGCCATAGCACTCACTTTTCTTTCCTAGTGCATGGACAGATGATGCTAGTGTACCTGGCAGACATTGGAGCCTTTCAGGACAGAGCTCCTTGGAACTTTAAAGGCCAATGTTCACTGGAGACAAAAGTCTCTGTGATATTCAGCAGGTTTTTGTTCAGCTCAAGGTGCTGCCTGAACAGCACAATAAAGTCCTGTGGTACTGAGGATGCACATATTTGCATGCACATGACCCCTTTTCCTTTGATTTGTCTTTCTCTCTCTCCCCTTTGATTCTGCAAGCATGAGGAAAATTTCTAGCAAGATGAAGAGGCATCTGTTTAGCTGTGCACTTTTTTTCCCTCTTCGTTAGCATCTTTGAGATCCTGTAATTACACTTCTGGGTAAAATATGCTGTTGCAATAATTTATGCCTGGAATACTCCGTTTAAATTGGTGGGCCCAATTCTGCTTGGATTTTCACACAGAGCAGAAGTAATGCTTGATGGAAGATAGTGAATTAGAGAAAATTTCATCCTCCTCTGAGAGAAGCAGCTGCAGTTCAACTCAGCAAAGAAGAGAACAATTTCTGAAAACAATATGAAAAGGAATATTCCTGTATACTGTCTAATATAAAGACTGTAGATTTCTTTTCCTTCTGGTAAATTTGTTGTTCAGGTAGTGCCACTGACCTTTCAGCCCTTACATCAGTAGAGAGGATTATAGGATTGGCAGATGTTCACTGGTGATGTGGTGGTACACCCAGGTCAGAGTGTGTCACATAGAGAGGGAGACTGGTGATCCTGTGAGCACTTTGAAGAGCATAACTCATATTAATCTAGTGAAATGCATGCTACAGAAATGCAATTGCAGAGAGAGGTAATGTAAATCTAGCAAGAAATGCTTTGTAGTATCTGTATGGATTTCCTTGTGAAGTTGTCTGGAAAGGGTTGTTTGCTGTAATTAATCTCTTAAGCAGATTGTTATTTGGGCATTTTTTGTTTTTGTTTTTGTTTATTTGTTTTGAATTGGGGAAAGTTCTGCAACTTCACAGATTTCATGCAGCATATTTTTCCTCTAATATTAGAAGGAAGAATGTTGCAACCTATGTCCAAATGAGCAGCCTGCTTGCAAAGTCACACTGCTTTCACTGGGAGCTCACCAGAGAACTTGTACAATGAGGCTTTAATTCATGAGTATGAGACACACAAAATAAACTACAAATTCCATCTGAAACCTCAGATCAAACCACTTAGCTTCACAAGCATTTGCAGTGGCTTTACAAACTGTATAGTGACTTAGGTTGCCAGAGTTAGCTCTCAGCAGCTAACCAATTTCCATAATTTAACGCTTCAGATACATATAGAGCTTGTTGTTAAATCTTCCACAGAAGGTAAATTTTTACTGCTTCCATTATCATATGAAAAACTTTGCATTTTATTAGATCTTATTTTATTTTGTAGCAAGTGCTGAAAATGAACAAAGGTTTGAAATGAGTAGATTTCCCCCCCACAGACACTAGTGCTACCTCGTTTTTCACTCCTCAGCTTTCTACTACAGTTATCCCAATATAAGTTTATTTGAAAGAAATAAGATCTTCTCCCCTTAGGACAGACTTAAACATTTGGTTTTATGAGCACTCAGTAGGCTGATTCAAGGGTGAGTAGGGTGAGCTCCACTGGAATTATGTGGGCTTAGAAGACACTTGAGGCAGCCCATAAAGTAGCTGATGTGAAAAATCTCCATAAAAGTGAAAAGATGCTATAGCTTTCTAAAAGTTGAAGATTAGAATTTCTGTTATATTTACAGAGAGAAATGTAAATGCAAGTGACCTTGGAAGCAACTTCCTTGCCGGAAAGAGGAGAAAAAAAAAGCAACTACACATCCTTTATATCTTGAATCATGCACTTTGATCATTTGTACTTCAGCTGAAGTTTTCCTCCCTCTTTCTGACAAGAGTATTAAGACAGGCGACTGATTTACTTTTTCAGGTAGCGGATACTTAGCAGGTAACTAAGTGATGGTCTAGTCTGCATTTTGTGAATAGATTTATGGCTTGCTATTTTGTAGGCTGGAGTCTGTGGGCCTATCATAATGCTGTAGGAGTGATCAGATGTGCTTAATACCTTCCCCTCCTGCATTACTTCTGACATTCAGGATTTGAAGTAGTGGAAGGATAAAACCTGAAAATTAAAAACTGATCTGATATTATTAGGATGTCTTTCAGAAAATGCTTTTAAAGCTAAGTATTTTAAAACATTTCTTTAACTTTGGTGTCTCTTCTTTTATGGTTATGATGCACAGTCATCTTACTGTGTACAGTACATATTCGTATGCTCCTGATAGATACTCTGAGATGTACTTAGCTGCAAATTTCTGCAGCTGTAGGGATAGCTACAGGTTTCCCTAAACAGTGTTGCTAGAAGATGCTTCTTAGCTAAAACTGGGACAGGAAAGAAGTCTGCCAGTCCAAGCTATACAGCCCTGTGTATAGTTGATAAATAAGGGTTCACAAACTCCTTCATGACTCTCCAAACAGCTTAACTATCCATAAATATTTCTTATCCTGTACAGCAAAAATCATGATACATTTTCACTTTCCCAGAATTCTGATGATTTAAAAAGCAAATCTTGTTTCTAATTACCTTAGATGATAAATTAAGGAGCAATACAAAGAATGTATAATTAATTTATATCAGTCTGCCAATCTAGATATTTACATATTTGCATTACAAATACATAATTGTAGGCAAATATGGCATAATTGCTGTTGTGATTAGCTCATCCCCCCCAAATAATAAAAATATTAATTCCATTATGTAGAAAATATTAATTGTATTTTGTGTTTTTATTTCATGAGTATAAATTTGCATGGATATATTCAACATTTGTAAACTTTTGGTTGGATAAGATAGGACAAAGAGTTTAGATTACAACATTAATTAATCAACAAAATCTTAGTGATTACAGTGCAAAATAAGAATCAGAATCTGTTAGCCAAGTTTTTCAGTTGACATCCAGGAAAGATTAGTAGCCTAATCTCTGTACACACTGCTACACACTGCTAGTTATAAAACTATAAATTTCACTGTGAAGATTTAAATCTAAAATTTGCCTTGTTGTGTTCATTTCTGTGTAATGTTTTTCAATAACTATGTTATAACCTGTACTTATCACACAGACATTCATATCTGTAAACATCAGCATCGACAGAAAACAGTACTCAAGCAAACAAATGGCACCTGTTCCCCTCTCTAGCTGATCAAGATTAAATTGTATTATTCAATAAAAATGATAATTTAATAAAATGGCAAAGCGAAATTATGAAATAACTTAGAAGAAAAACATGTGCAAGATATTTATCTATTGAGCACTTTTCCTCAGATTTGAGATCAGATTTGATGCATCAAAGAGGATGCTATTAAGAACACAATTTATGAATATAAATGCACGAACAGGAATATAAGTTCACATTGTTCTCAGTGTAATGCTGAGAGAATATCTTTCTGTGAAGATGATTTTCCATAATTGTTCACTATTTTCCTCTACATTTCCCTTAGAATCAGTTGGAAAAAGAAAGATTTTTATTTTTCACATGAAAATGTCAGTTTGATGGAAACTTTAGACAGTCAAGAAAGTCAAGATAAGTCAGTAGGTTTTATTACATTAATTTTCTGGTGTAAAAAGTAATGTGGTCTGATAAGGTAAAAATGCTTCACTTGGCATTCATTCTCTTTGCAGTAGCAAAGTACAATGGAAGTGGCATTGGTTAATAAAATTTACATTTCAAAACAAATTTGCAAATACTGACTTTTCCTTTCTGATTTGCTTGAAGACAGATTCTCTGGTGTCAGACATATTTTCTGATGTTTTTGATCATTTTCCCTTCCTCTTATATTTTGGAAATGTTCAGTAATGCAGTGTGAATAATATGCCAGCATGAGGATGCCATTTCTTTAGTAGAAAACATTGTTTCCTGATACTGAAATTAAGCTTGGTTTCATTTTATGTCTGGAAATATTGGTAAAGATTTAGGAGTAATTTCATAATTTAAGTTTATTTACCTTCCAGTCAATGGAGTTAAATAAAGTTACCAAAGGATAAGGGAAAAGATAAAAAGATAAGGAGATGCTTATTATACCTTAAAATAATTTCATTGCAGACCCTCTGGATTTTTTCCCTTTAAACATTAATTTTTTAATAAGATTTTTCAAAAGACATTTCGAACACTTACAGAGAAGGAATTTTTCAGAATTGTACATTAGTGTTCATAGCCAGCATTTGACTAGAGTAAAAGCTAGTACATCTGTGTATCAGTTAAGGAAAAATGATAGAGTGATTGAATTAAAAATACTGTGGTTGAATTAAAAATACTTTTGTCTTCTCAAACTGTTTTTCTTCTAGTGCTATTTATAATTCTGCTAGATAGCATAGATAAAGGAAAATGATTACTGCATTGTTCCACCAGCAGGTGAAATACCTTTCTAGATACATGCAGCTCAAGTTATTTTTTTTATATATTATATATATTCTTTTTCTTAAGCTTTCTAATTCTTCAGTGTTGATAACAGTAAATGAGTTATTGGCAGAAAGACTTCTCTTATTTACTGCATTAAATATATTGATAGAGGGGAAAAAAAAAAAGAAAGCTTAAGAACTTGACTCTTTTACTACCTACATGTAGAGGAAGGTTCAAACCAACTCAAAGATCTATGTTTTTTCTTTAAGTCTTATATATTTTTGGACTCCTTTGTTAGATTCCAAAAAGAAATTGTGATACGGAAAGGTGTAGAGCGTGATGCAGTGCATAAAGTGAAATGGTGCTCTTGTTTCCTTGAACATTTTCTAATTTGTTTTTAAAACATAAACTTGAAAACTAATAAAAATGCTATAGGGACAGGGCATAAAGATGAATAATACAATTTTTACAGTTTCTAACTGAAGTATAATGGCTATATTACTACAAGCCAGAGCAGAGACTTTGATTTTATTATTCATCATTATTATTATGTTTGCTCTATGTATAGATACCCATTTGCATACATAAAAATAAATTTTAATTCAGAAAAAAGTTCTTTGCAATTATATGACAAACCAAATCTAAAAGATAAAAAGTGAAGAAGAGGAGTTTTAAAGATTGTATTTGAAAATAAAGCATCTTAAACATAGAATCACGGAATCATTAAGGTTGGAAGGGATCTTTGGAGATCATCTAGTCCAACCCTCCTGCACATGCAGGGTCACCTATCAACCATGTAAATTCTTTGTTAAAAGTGAATGTACAATAAAAACACTTAAATATGGCCGTTTTACCACTGAAGTTTAAACCAAGTCACAATATTTGCCTTAAACTACATGTTCAGGTAAGGGAATGAGTGAGAAATCTCACAAGCAGGCCCACACTGGGTTCATTAGTGTAGCTCAAGTATCTGACACAGTACACAGTTAAAAACCAGAATGGCTTCTATTTGAAAGGAAGCTACATTTCCATTTCCTAATGTGCACAATTTTAGTCTTTGATAAAATTCTCACTCAGTGGTTAAAGACAGTATTAACAGTAGCTTGTTAATGCTCCTCCCTAGCAAGGAGTTGTACTTGCTAATTGTCTAGAAGACAGTGAAAGGACAAAAATATCAGATTGGTTATTCTGGGTCAACCATTTATAAAGACTTTCTAATAAATCAAAAAATGTCAATTTTCAATAATCTATTTTGAAACACTTTAAATTGTATATTCAATTTTCAGGTTTCAGAGTCTAATAAATACTTCTAGATTAAGCATTTCAGAAATAAAAGGAAACTACGTCCTTTTAAGTATAAAGTTTGGCACAAACTTGTATTTAAGCATGTCACTATTTTTATTCTATATCACTTTTTAAGTGGGGGAAAATAACACTTTGTGCCAATAATATATAGCAAGAGAACTATCTGCATTATACAATCAATATGCACATTTGTTCAGTCTTAAATGATTCAAGTAATGGATCTAGTCCATTTTTATTGCTGCAGATCTTAATATAGTTCCTTCCTTCCTTCCTTCCTTCCTTCCTTCCTTCCTTCCTTCCTTCCTTCCTTCCTTCCTCCCTTCCTCCCTTCCT